>JZKD02S0634642.1:0-15697 GCA_000966675.3 Picea glauca | reverse complement strand
ACTAGGATACCATGTCACCCACCAAGGTGAAATAAGGCAAAAGATATAATTTCCAAGCAAACGTTCCATAATCAAGAAAGGACTCTTTGCCATATGCTCAAATTCTTCAAATATTAAAGTGACACTTACCATGAGACTGGACTTGTTACCTCATGAAGCAAGACCCGTTGTCTTCTGTGGACCAGGCTGGTGTGGTGGATGTTGTTATGTTGCTGACAATGAGTGGTGATGTGTGGTGGAGAGGAGGGCTTCTATCTACTCAATGTGGGCTCTGTTGGTCAATCTGGCTCTCAGCACTCCATGTCTGCTACCTGTAGGCCTCGAGAGATCATCTCCTTAGTTACCCCTAGGATGGGGGGGTAACAGGAGCTACAAGATGGCATCATCGTCTACCCACCCTATACACGCAGACATTGGATGCATACACTCAGGATCCCTTTAGGACAGCTTCGGATCCAACCTCATCGACTCCAGATTGAGATAGACCACCATATACCACGGTCTGATAAGATCTGCCAAATGTGCCACTTACAAGAGTCAGAGATGCACCTCATCTTTAGGTGCCCCATATACTATGAGATCATAGGACACTACCATTGCCTCTATAGGGACTCGGGGGGTTCACTCTCTACTTGCTTATCTTGGATATTGATGTTGGTCTAGCCCCCGAAGGGGTTAGATGAGGATGGTCCTGGGAGGTAGATGTTTCGTATTGTTGAAGATTCCTAGTGACTAGGTGTGTTGATATTGGTTTGTCACTACGAGGGGTGTCCTACATGGTCCTCTTCTGTTGATGTGTGGTGGGGACATACTTGATGATTGGATGTGTTAGCATTTCTATTGTCCCCCTCTCTTATGACATTGATGTGGTAAAATGATGGATGTCTTGTGGTAGTGCACTTTTCCTTGGTGGGATTTCCCTAGGTGATATGACTTAACATTGTAACATATGTTGGATATTACCTAGGAGGACGAATGTGTTGGATGACGATAGTACCCTTGTGGATGTACTTTTTCTTAAGTTTGAGTTTGAGTGGGGGTGTACTACATACATCTTTGATGATCAAGCCTTTTCCTAAGATTTAATGAGGTATTTATCATGTTATAGTTCTTTGGTGGTGTGCCCTAGGTTCAAACCTAGGTGGAGCTTCTATTTTGTGATTGTTATCAAGGTGGTCTTTGGTAGGAGATACATCTTATTTGCACACCCCCCTAATTGATACACATGTTCATGGTGATTTAATTAGTGGGTGACTATTAAGAGGTTGGACTATTGTTTTATTCGAGCATTAACCTTTGTGCTCACATGTTGAGATTAATTTAACTATTCAGTGGTTAAATTAATCCATTTATTGCCTTGGAGATTAATAGCTTGAGCACCCTACTTCACTTGGCAGTTGTTCATACTTGCAGGGGTTATTTGGAGGTTATTTGAGGTTTTATTATGGAGAGCTCCTCTCTCGGGCACAGTTTTCCAAGGCATTCGTGATTATTTTATTGTTGGAGAGGTTGGCACATTCTCCTAGGGTTCACTCTCTCTTGTACACATGGTTTGGGGAAATCAATTGATGTTATTGGGAAACAACACATCGTTTTGGCATGGACATTGATGAGTTCTAACCACCATGGCACTTAATCTTGGCACGCACTTCACATGGAGTTATTTTATTACTTGTTGGGTGGTTGAGATAGTTACATGGCACATTTTTCCTTGCATGGATATTTCAGCTACACTTGTCATCTTTTGACCTTCATTGGAGAGCGCCCTCACCTCTTTGACTTTGCACATATATTATTTTATTTGAGGTGGTTAGGGAGGGTTTTTATTGAGAGGCATGTTGCATACTTGGAGGGCCACTTGTGGCACATTGTATGCATTTACTTGGTCTTCTTACTATATTTGAGCATATCCTTGGAGGGCACACTTGTGAAGCACTTCTTGCTATTTATGGAGATATATATTTTATTATTTCATGGCGTTTTGGCATGGTCAAGACTCAAAACCCTAATTCACCCTTATCTCCTCAGATTTGTCTTGTGCAGATGGTCCACTTGTTGTTTTAGTGTTTGACTACTTCAGTTCTTGTGGAGCACTCCATCTACTTGGCACCTTGCACATCCATCCATGGAGTTTATTGCCTTGGGATTCACACATGTGGATTGGTTACATGTATTTTGTGGGCCACTTGCTATATTTGGAGGTTGGTTATGGAGCATTCTCCTAGGAGGCCTATTTTATTGTTTTATCTCTCATGCACCTTGGAGGGCACACTTTGTGAGTTTTCCTAGGTGGACCCTTGAGCACATCCTCCTAGGTTGAAAATTATTTAGTTATATTTTGCATGCATCCATTCTTGGAGGGCAAATTCTATGTGGACGTTTTGCATGTTGACCTAGTTATCATGCCTATTTTTAGTTGTACACCCTCTTGCAGACTTTTGATGTTATCTCTTTCCTATTCTTGGGTGAGGGTGAGTTTTCCTTGAGAGGCTTGTGTCCACATATTTTTACATGATCAACCATTAATTGAGGAGGGATCTAACTACTCCAATTTTATATTATTTCTTTGACTTGTCATGTGTTCGTTAGCAGAAAATAATTGTTTATTGTATGAGAGAAAAGATTCTCTATAAAGAGTAGCTTTCTCTCGATTGTAATGGTTGTTAAGACTTCGGGGATTGAGGAGCTCTCCCCTTGGAATTTATTTGTACACCACAAGCTCAGAGATTGGATGGAGGATTGGAAGTATAATATCATTTTATGTGAGGCTTTCATTGTACACCTTATTTTCATATGCTGGTTTTTGTATTAGGAAACCCTTGTAGCAAGTTGTGAATTGCCTTGTAATGAACTATACTTCATTTGGATAGAGTAATGTGAGAATGTTATCGCCCTTATTGCTATTGTTATTGTGTTAGCCTTTCATCTAATAAACCTAATTTTTTCTATATTAACATAAATTCACTTTCATAACAATGTTTGAGCATGGCACCTTTAGCCTTCCAAGGTAATTTTCTGCTATAAAAATCAGCAAGTTAAGGTGGGTGGGTGGCATGCATAGNAGGCTGGTGTGGTGGATGTTGTTATGTTGCTGACAATGAGTGGTGATGTGTGGTGGAGAGGAGGGCTTCTATCTACTCAATGTGGGCTCTGTTGGTCAATCTGGCTCTCAGCACTCCATGTCTGCTACCTGTAGGCCTCGAGAGATCATCTCCTTAGTTACCCCTAGGATGGGGGGGTAACAGGAGCTACAAGATGGCATCATCGTCTACCCACCCTATACACGCAGACATTGGATGCATACACTCAGGATCCCTTTAGGACAGCTTCGGATCCAACCTCATCGACTCCAGATTGAGATAGACCACCATATACCACGGTCTGATAAGATCTGCCAAATGTGCCACTTACAAGAGTCAGAGATGCACCTCATCTTTAGGTGCCCCATATACTATGAGATCATAGGACACTACCATTGCCTCTATAGGGACTCGGGGGGTTCACTCTCTACTTGCTTATCTTGGATATTGATGTTGGTCTAGCCCCCGAAGGGGTTAGATGAGGATGGTCCTGGGAGGTAGATGTTTCGTATTGTTGAAGATTCCTAGTGACTAGGTGTGTTGATATTGGTTTGTCACTACGAGGGGTGTCCTACATGGTCCTCTTCTGTTGATGTGTGGTGGGGACATACTTGATGATTGGATGTGTTAGCATTTCTATTGTCCCCCTCTCTTATGACATTGATGTGGTAAAATGATGGATGTCTTGTGGTAGTGCACTTTTCCTTGGTGGGATTTCCCTAGGTGATATGACTTAACATTGTAACATATGTTGGATATTACCTAGGAGGACGAATGTGTTGGATGACGATAGTACCCTTGTGGATGTACTTTTTCTTAAGTTTGAGTTTGAGTGGGGGTGTACTACATACATCTTTGATGATCAAGCCTTTTCCTAAGATTTAATGAGGTATTTATCATGTTATAGTTCTTTGGTGGTGTGCCCTAGGTTCAAACCTAGGTGGAGCTTCTATTTTGTGATTGTTATCAAGGTGGTCTTTGGTAGGAGATACATCTTATTTGCACACCCCCCTGATTGATACACATGTTCATGGTGATTTAATTAGTGGGTGACTATTAAGAGGTTGGACTATTGTTTTATTCGAGCATTAACCTTTGTGCTCACATGTTGAGGTTAATTTAACTATTCAGTGGTTAAATTAATCCATTTATTGCCTTGGAGGTTAATAGCTTGAGCACCCTACTTCACTTGGCAGTTGTTCATACTTGCAGGGGTTATTTGGAGGTTATTTGAGGTTTTATTATGGAGAGCTCCTCTCTCGGGCACAGTTTCCAAGGCATTCGTGATTATTTTATTGTTGGAGAGGTTGGCACATTCTCCTAGGGTTCACTCTCTCTTGTACACATGGTTTGGGGAAATCAATTGATGTTATTAGGAAACAACACATCGTTTTGGCATGGACATTGATGAGTTCTAACCACCATGGCACTTAATCCTGGGACGCACTTCACATGGAGTTATTTTATTACTTGTTGGGTGGTTGAGATAGTTACATGGCACATTTTTCCTTGCATGGATATTTCAGCTACACTTGTCATCTTTTGACCTTCATTGGAGAGCGCCCTCACCTCTTTGACTTTGCACATATATTATTTTATTTGAGGTGGTTAGGGAGGGTTTTTATTGAGAGGCATGTTGCATACTTGGAGGGCCACTTGTGGCACATTGTATGCATTTACTTGGTCTTCTTACTATATTTGAGCATATCCTTGGAGGGCACACTTGTGAAGCACTTCTTGCTATTTATGGAGATATATATTTTATTATTTCATGGCGTTTTGGCATGGTCAAGACTCAAAACCCTAATTCACCCTTATCTCCTCAGATTTGTCTTGTGCAGATGGTCCACTTGTTGTTTTAGTGTTTGACTACTTCAGTTCTTGTGGAGCACTCCATCTACTTGGCACCTTGCACATCCATCCATGGAGTTTATTGCCTTGGGATTCACACATGTGGATTGGTTACATGTATTTTGTGGGCCACTTGCTATATTTGGAGGTTGGTTATGGAGCATTCTCCTAGGAGGCCTATTTTATTGTTTTATCTCTCATGCACCTTGGAGGGCACACTTTGTGAGTTTTCCTAGGTGGACCCTTGAGCACATCCTCCTAGGTTGAAAATTATTTAGTTATATTTTGCATGCATCCATTCTTGGAGGGCAAATTCTATGTGGACGTTTTGCATGTTGACCTAGTTATCATGCCTATTTTTAGTTGTACACCCTCTTGCAGACTTTTGATGTTATCTCTTTCCTATTCTTGGGTGAGGGTGAGTTTTCCTTGAGAGGCTTGTGTCCACATATTTTTACATGATCAACCATTAATTGAGGAGGGATCTAACTACTCCAATTTTATATTATTTCTTTGACTTGTCATGTGTTCGTTAGCAGAAAATAATTGTTTATTGTATGAGAGAAAAGATTCTCTATAAAGAGTAGCTTTCTCTCGATTGTAATGGTTGTTAAGACTTCGGGGATTGAGGAGCTCTCCCCTTGGAATTTATTTGTACACCACAAGCTCAGAGATTGGATGGAGGATTGGAAGTATAATATCATTTTATGTGAGGCTTTCATTGTACACCTTATTTTCATATGCTGGTTTTTGTATTAGGAAACCCTTGTAGCAAGTTGTGAATTGCCTTGTAATGAACTATACTTCATTTGGATAGAGTAATGTGAGAATGTTATCGCCCTTATTGCTATTGTTATTGTGTTAGCCTTTCATCTAATAAACCTAATTTTTTCTATATTAACATAAATTCACTTTCATAACAATGTTTGAGCATGGCACCTTTAGCCTTCCAAGGTAATTTTCTGCTATAAAAATCAGCAAGTTAAGGTGGGTGGGTGGCATGCATAGCAGCCCTAATTGCCTTGCATTTCATGCCCTCACCCTCTTTTATATATGCTTCCTTGACTCTATTTTCCCAAGGTGTACCAAATGGCTTAGGTATTGAAATGATGCTCACCATAATATTGATTTGTACCTCATGGAGCAAGGCCCACTGCCTTCCGGAAGCCAACTGGTGTGGTGGATGCCATCTGTAAACATGTGACCATCTATGGTGGTGAGTGGGTTTTCCATCTGTGCAAAGCATATTGTTGGTCATGTAGTCTCTCGACAATCCACATCTGCAACCTAAGGGCCTCGAGACATCATTTCCTTAGTTATCCACAAAATGGGGATAGCACACATCCCACCAAGGATCTCTACCTTATTTCACCAAAGGTCTCTTGCTCTTGGCATCTCACCAAAGATCCTCACCTTGGTCTCTCACCAAGGGTCTTCCTCCTAAAGAGAAATCAGAAACTAATATGCTCATCTCCATAGCCAAGTGTGACCCAAACCTCTCTGGTGCCCTACTCTCTCTGGCCAACCTCTGAGGCTCTCTAACAGATCTCTGCAAAGTAGTTTGTGGCCCTGAAGCATCTGCACCAACTGTCTTTATACTCAACAACTCTAAAACTGATGTTGTCCCAGGTAGACCAGTCACCCCTGAATACAGTGTAGTCAATAATTGAGTCTGAGTCTCCTAAGTTGCAACACTCTGAATCTGCGAGACCTCCTCAACTCTGTCTACGCACCAACTGGTGCCCTTGGTCTCTCACCAAGGGTCTTCCTCCTAAAGAGGAATCAGAAACTAATATGCTCATCTCCATAGCCAAGTGTGACCCAAACCTCTCTGGTGCCCTACTCTCTCTAGCCAACCTCTGAGGCTCTCTAACAGATCTCTGCAAAGTAGTTTGTGGCCCTGAAGCATCTGCACCAACTGTCTTTATACTCGACAACTCTAAAACTGATGTTGTCCCAAGTAGACCAGTCACCCCTGAATACAGTGTACTCAATAATTGAGTCTGAGTCTCCTAAGTTGCAACACTCTGAATCTGCGAGACCTCCTCAACTCTGTCTACGCACCNACTCAACTCTCTCGAGTGAAGAATGAATCTCCTCCTTACCCTTTTGCCTCCTTTAGCCTCTCTTAGGCCAAACCCTAAAAGATCAATGGCTTAGATTAGATCTAGTCAAGTCTAATCAATAGGTGAGATCATTTCTCATAAATCTCACCTAGAAACCCACTTTACTTAAGTTTCCATAGTTTTTTTTATGTCTATTAATTCACCCACTTGTGAATTAATTGTCACTTTATGACTTAAGTCTCCTAAGCAATGTCAAATTAGAACATAAAGTAAAGGTATAAGGGTAATAGTCTCCCCCTTTGTGTTTAGAGACTCACAAACACAAGGGGACCACTTTCCAAGGTACCCAAATCTCAACAAACCGTGGCCCACCCACGTGCTCCATGGTGGTTTGACCAGTTCTGCAGTCTGGTTTTCCAGCCAGTGCCGATCCAGTCCCAGTCTGACCCCTGGCCTGTTCCAGTTTTGGTTTTGATAACTTTGGTCTTAATGTTAGTGTCCTAATGTTCCAATGGTTAGTGGTCTAATGTCAATGTCCTACTGTTTAATATAAAATCTCATATGTATCATGTCCCATGCACCCTTAGAATTTAATGGGGATAGCTAGGAAGAACAGTATCAAAATAGAGGGGTAGATGAAGAAAATATTAACATATTCCTAGTTTTAGCTTATAAAAGGCACTTGAACTCCAATGTCGAATAGGTTGAGGCGTTTGGCAGTCTTTAATTTTGTTATGTAAATACATTTTGTTGTTTTATAAAATATTTTTAATCCTATGCTGCTCAATTTCATCTCTTCCTCATTTTCCTCTTCCTAGTTTTAGCTTATAAAAGGCACTTGAACTCCAATGTCGAATAGGTTGAGGCTTTTGGAAGTCTTTAATTTTGTTATGTAAATACATTTTGTTGTTTTATAAAATATTTTTAATCCTATGCTGCTCAATTTCATCTCTTCCTCATTTTCTCATGTCCCCTTAAGAGATTTTGGCTCGTTGTTCATCTTCCTTTCAGAACCTTATCTTCTCATTTTCCTGAGATTATCATTTTAAGCTTGTTCTGTCCATTGTTTGAACTTTGGTGTAGTATAATACCAAATCAGCTGCTGCCATATCCATATTGAAGACATTGATGAAAAACTTGATGAAATCTATGCCACTAATGCTCCTATTGAAGTATTTCAAAAACAAAAAGAGAGTCCTTGAATTTGAAAACAAGATTCCTGGACCTCTTTTCAGTGAGATCCCATCATCCTTTACATCCTAATTATAGGAAATGGAATGGCAGTGTACCAATCCTCCAAGAAACAGAAATTTTATGGAAATATTGTTTCCCAGGCGATTCTCTGCCCATGGTGGCATTTGAAATAAATAGCTTAAAAAGAAAAGGCATAGAAAACACCTAATCGTTATGATGTGAATGTAATTTGATCTTTTTTAATAATAATATGGTGAATTATTTTGAGTCTTGAATATTTATGCATTCACTAAATTATCTCTTATGTCATGTGCATAATATGCATAGTTCAGGGGGAAATACTTCTTATCTTGAAACACTTTGGCCCCCATTTATCGGTATGCTGTTGTTCCCTATTTCTAGTTTAAGGTAACATAGCTTTACATTTCAGCACTCTAAGTTCTTATTTCCTGATTGTGACTTCCTCCACAGTCTCTTTTCAGAAGGTCTGACCGATAATTATGAAGTCACTAAACTTTTTCCCCTCGTTACTTCCACTCTAGGCACTTTGTAACTGCTAACTGATTGTGCATCTCCTATCATTCAAGATGACTTCTCTAATTTTATTGATCAACTTAATGAAACTCCTGTTTCTATCTGTTAAGAGTCAACTCCAGTTTACACGCACTCTTGAAGACACCAGCATCCATAACATCAACAGAGATCCTTCTCTCATTTGCACAGAGAAAACAAAGTCAACAATCTAAGCAAGTCAACTTCTCTCATTTTCATTATCAAAAGCGGCACTTAAACAGGCAAGTTTGCCACTCCCTTTGGTGACATTGGGATGCATTAGAGGACCAATGTTTTTCAGATGGGATGAGTTCATAAATATTAGTCATGTAATCAGTCAATGTCTAAGGTCCTGATGTTGCTGTGTCAATGATCCAGTAAGTCATGGATTAATATTAAAGTTCTAATGTTTAATATCAAAATGTCATATATAATCATGTCCCCCTCACCCTTAGAATTTAATAGTAGTTAGGAAAATGGTTTTAAAATATTGTGGGTACTTGAGTCTAAAATTAAAATGTTCCTAGTTTTAGCCTATAAAAAGGTCTTAAACTTCAATGTTTAATAGGCTAATGCTTTCTGAGTCTTCACTTTTTTACTGTAAGTTTATTCAGTTATTTAATAAAATTGTTGTTTTATGCCCATTGATGTGTGGTTTATTGGCAAGCAGAGAAGTGATTGGGCTTGTATTAACATGGAGACACAGGTTTAGAACCCCCCCCCTTGTGGGTGCGAATAAGGGCAGATGCAAGTCCTGGGTGATTTTGATCACATAGAAACACCCCTCATAACGCAGAAGCTTGGCTGTAGGACAGCTGTAAGTAACTACAGGCAGCAATTTCAAAAGAAATGTTGTTTATGACATGCTGCTCATTTTCGCCTCTTCCTCACTTTTTCATGTCACCTTAAATCATTTTGGCTCCTTGTCGATCTTATTTTTGGCTCCTTATCTTCTCTTCAGTATAGTTATAGCCTAAATCTCCCAGGATGATGGTCTTAAGCTAATTCTGTCAGTCGTTAGATGTAATGGAAGATAAAATCTAACGTTGAATAATATCATAATATCCTACCCGTAGCTAGAACAAAAAAGAACATCAAATGATGATAGGAAATCTGTGGGGAAAGCTTCTGAGTCCTTTTTGGGCAGACCAATGTATATTTTGATTTCTTTCTTGGAAATATCAAATATGGGGTTTTTTTCTTTGGAAAAAGAAATCTGTGGGGAAAAATGGAGAAGAAAAAAATATGGGAGAAAAGGCAAAGAAGCCAAAAAGCCCAAGTGGAAGCAGGGAAAATCCTTCAAAATGGAAGTAAACCAGGGCGAAGAAGAAGCTCAGAAGGAGCAAGGGGTATCAGGTGACCAAGCTTACCCAGAATCAGAGAAACAGCAAAGCTGTTGAGGTAAGGAGCAGGAATATCTCTGGGCAAAGCCATATTCTCCAGGTTCACTAGTAGGCACTCACTCAATGAAGAACCTACCTCTCAGTGAATATTGTGTTTCTGTTGGAAGGGAAAGCTTAAGAAAACATTAACCTACCGACGCATAACAGGAAACTGGTGGTAGAAAAACGGAAGCACGCTAAAAGTCCAGAGCCAATAGATCAAAGAAGAAGAGAGGGGAGGAATCTAGAAGAAAAGAAAGTTTCCGGTTCTTGAACCATTCGGACTAGCAGGAAAACTAACTCCAAAAAGTGCAGTCACGGGATAGAATTGGAAGAAAATCAAAAAAATGAAGCCCTGCATACCCTTGGGCAGACGCTGGCCGAATTAGGTAAAAAATTTCGTCACAAACAAAAAGGTTTCACGTGAATCAAAAAGGTGCATGTACTCAACCTTAAGGCCTCTGTCTAATTTAGGCATACTAGAGACCAAGGTTTATAAAATTTAAAGTCCAGCAATCTCTTGTTGTATCTAGAATACTTAATACAATAAAGGTCTTTTTTCTATTATAACTAATATAATGGATGTTTTTTAGTTTAAAGAAATAGTCTAGGATCGAGGCAATATAAGATGGGTCTCCTTACTGAAGCACTAAAAACACTTGTTTTGCTACTACAATATATAATTCAGAAAGAGTCCTGGGATTCCCTTTCGTGGCCCTTCCTCAATTATCTCTCTGCACGAAGAGTTGAAGAGGACAGATTTCAATTGATAAACATTCATTGCATGAGGGCTTAGATGCTGTTAAAGAAGCTACCAAGAGAAGTTGAATGTAGTTACCAGCTTGAACATCAATCCAAAAAGTTGGAAAAAAAATTCTCGACCCCTGTAGAACTCCAGTTAATCAGCAGGTTCACCAATATCCTGCCTTCCCCTCATGACCTGGGTTGTAAAGAATTGGGCTAGAAAACTAATAAGGCAGAGGGTAAATAATTTTGTAACAACCATCGATGGAGTTCCAAAAGCATGTACCTGTAGGAACTGTCGGGCTAGAATAGATAACTGAGTGTGTAAATATTGTTCCCTATGTCATCCATTTTCTTGTAATATATAACCCATACAATGAAATCTCTTATTTATAACAAAAAATTTATGAGATTAATATACCAGTACATCATGTTAAGCTGCCACGCTTCAACTCTGGAAGAGTATCTTTGTATTCTTTGCAGAAGCATCATCACTAGAATACATTAAATTGTAATGATGTTAAAGAAATCTAAAAGAAGCTTGGGAGTTTCCAAGCAAAACTGTAGCCCGATAGTATTATTTTTTGTTTGAATCATGTTGCACATTAGTTTCTAAGCACTTTCTTGTAGACAAATGGATACATACCACATCAAACTAAAAACAATCATAAATAAGATAGTCGAAATAAGCTCCTGAGCAAAACGCATTGATTTATTTGCTTCTTTAGGATCCACCTGTTGTGAAGACAAATATAAGTACCTTGAATTAATTCAATTAAAATTAAAAAAGAAATAGAGTAAATTGACAGTGGAATAATGATAGGAAATGAACCTTATGACAGAAATGAGTGAGATGGGGACGCTTACCATGACTACATGAAGAGGATGTTTTACTGACATGCCAGGGTTTGAAAATGGCTCATCCATATTTCCAGATGCCCGCTGCTTTAACTCTAGCAACTGGTCAAGGTAAAATGAAATACTAACTTAAGAACTATAATCAACTCTTATCAATATAAAAGCTATATGCGCACTAGTTCCACTCCAGCGCATGGTAATCAGAGAGCTATAAGGCTCGTTATGAATGCAATTGTTTTTCAACCTATGAAATATAAGATTACATGTTTTTTCAAGGAAAGATAAAAATCTATATGCTCACTGCTTTCTTTGAAACTCAGATGAAAAGTCTTGAAAGCTTCAACCAAAAGGAACAAATATTGTCATGGAATTGGATTAAACAAACATACAAGTATTTCAAGCAACATTGTATGGATTCAAAATTCAATCACATATTGATCTATCAAATAATAGATCATGCATAAATTTATCTAAAAGATTTTGTAATTAACTGGTATCAAACATAGTCAATCTCAGTAACAAAAAAAAAAAAAAATCTTTTCAACCTTGGATTCTTAAAGAAAATCAATGACAACTTTGACAAATCTGTTATTGACCTTATGAAAGAACGTGGATGGGTCGGCTAGAGGATATCTGGGAAGAGCCAAGAGGGGGGCTTGTTCGCAACCCACAAGGCCAGCAACTTTTCTCCTATACGCACGGCCTAGGCATCTCTACTGCAGTCATAGGCAAGTTTACACCCTTATCAAAGGTTTACAATTAGCAATCAATAATGGCATTAATCACCTTCAATGCATAAACAATACAGCTATGATCATCAGTTTAATAACGAATAAGAGCAAGGCTAGCTCAATTATTCTAAAAGAAACATATCACAGATCGCATGCCTCAAGTGCACCTGTGATTTTATTTCCTTCTCTCACATCACCTGAAATTGGTGCAATATAGCAAAAAGTGTGGACGCTGAGTAATTCCACTTTTATGTTTTAGGTCATTTCATGCTGCCTATTGCTACTCATTTTCCTCCTTTTATCGGATACTTTTTGCACCCATGCCCCATCTATATTTGTCTGTATATATGCTTACTCTATTTTATAGCACCTATTTTGGTCATTTGAGCACATTAATACAAATTTCAATTTTCAACTTTTTGCAGAATTGTGTCTTATTTGTGTTGATCTTCTCTGCTCCCCTTCTCTCTCAGCATTTGAAGATACGGGTAGCAACAGCCAGCCCATCAGAGACCATTTAGAATAAGAACTCAAACACCTGAAAAAATAGATCCCCTCCTAACACCTTTGATTCTGTTGGGTGGAAAATAGTTAGCTTGGAAATACTTGAAAGCCAAGTTAGGATTATCAATACTTGTTGCATGATTGCATCCTTTATTACATCCTTCTTGTCTTTAAATTCCATTGTTCATTGTGCATTTCATGGTCATTCATCCAATTTAAGTAGCAGTTGTTCCAAGCTATATTGCAAGCTTACCTCATTATCAAGGTCATTCTGAATCCTCTCCCAATGAAAATTTTAAGTTCTGAATTATATAATCTTTGTTATCAATTTTATTCCAGGATACAAATTTCGTCGCTCTACCCCTTCACTACAAGTGCCATGATCATACTACTAGGATTATATCTTTAAATGCACCCTCCTTGACTTCGTCCTTGGCTACCTTAGACATTCCCTCCTTGATTCCTTTGGCCTCCTCAAATGTTCCCTCCTCGACTTCTTTGATCTTGGTGGGCATTCCCTATATGGTCCTCAACCTCTTCCTCACCACTTCCTCAACGCAGACCTGAACTTTATTTCCTCCCCTCATAGACATTGATAATTTTGGTTGCCAATTCGTCATTCTTTGCTTTTGTTGAATTTTGAGCAGCTGCAGAAGTTATTCTTTTCAAGCAGCCCTCCTAGCTGCCCTCTCTCAAGCTGCCCTCCAAGCTGGCCTCTTCCTAAACCGCCCTCCTGAAGCTGCCCCCTTTCCAGATCAGCCCTAACCTAGCTGTCCCAACCTAAATCCTATCCTATCCTAACCTAGGAGGTGGCCCTGACCTAAAGCTACCTAACCTAGACTCTATCATATATAAAGAGAGGGGGGCACCTTCTCTTCATATCAATCTTCACATCAGTTTTCATATCAGTTTACTACTTCTGTTCTGGGCAGCAGCTAGGAGGTGAATCTGAAGCAGAGAAAACTCAGTTCTGTGGCAGCAGCTAGGAGGCTATTCTGAGGCAAATAGTCAGCATGTTCTGAGGCAAATATTCAGCCTGTTCTGAGGCATACTAATTCTGTTCTGAGACAACAGCTACAGGGCAACCTTGAGAACAGTTCTAAGTCAGCATTAAAGGCACAGCTCAGACAGCAGCAGCTACAGTAATAGCTACAGGTCTGAGGGAAGATCTGGGTAGAGGCTCAGAGAAAATTGAAGACACAGAAACAGCAGTAAGTGCTATTGCTGTTGTCTTATCTCTCTCAAGAAGAGAAGTTGATTGTACTTGTTTGACTGATCAATATATCACAAGAAGTTTGCTGGGTTTTTTCCCCTTGAGGATTTCCCAGGATAAATACTTGTCCTCTATGTGAATGTTGTTCTTCTAATGAGTCTTATGCTTCAGTTTGTCTGCTAAAGTTTTAAAAGAACACTACTGTTATCTTCTGTATTTGTTTATGCTTGAAAAATTAACAGCTTTACCTTTACAAGTCTTCAAGTTAGGCAGAAAATCTCCTACTGCTCACCATTCTCGTCACGAGATGCAAGAGGTCTAATTGTTTAACCTTGTCAAAACATCCATTCAAACAATTTCATCAACATTAGGGTTCTTTGCTAGTTGATGTGTTGCAATTCTTGCTCTATGACATACTCTTAGATTGCCCAACTCCCTACCTTGTTGTGGCTTCCCTTTTGGCACTGATTTATAGCATCCTGTCGAAGAATGTCATGAACAGATACAATTAAAGGATCAAAGTTCAAACCAGCATCTCTATATACTTGAATAATTCTCGTGCTCTCCATGAATGTTGGGCATCTTCTAATTATCACAAAGTCACAAACGAAATCTTGAATGAGACAACTAAACATTTTACCTTCATACATGGTTCACCCTCTCTAATCCAAGAGCCATACAATTTATTGAGTGTGTGCTCTGGTCATCTCTGTAAGTCGCACTTCAATAAATATTGGAAACTCAACCCATTTAGGACTACTATAATAGTCAGAACATTGACATCATATTATGCGGCAACTTTGCCTAAAACTCATTATCTTGCTCATGTTTATCTATAACCTCTTTAGTTGAGAGTTGTGCACGATCAAAATCTTAGTGGGACACTAAGATTTTTAGAATGTTGCCACCACCTTGACACAAAGAGGCCAAGCTGACTTGGGAAAAATTTGAGATTCAAAACTTGAGACATCTAAGACTCGACTTCTAATCTTTGAATAAGACTTCTAAGAAGAATTTTTTTCACTTACAGTGTATTAACAAAGTCTTATCTAACCTTAGGTAATAAACAAAGGTTATCTTACTTTTTCAAATTTTTAAAACATGAAACTCCTTTATGACTTCAAATAGACTTGTGTATCTTAAAATAGACTCAATATACACTTGATACACTCAACTTTGACACTTAAGACTGAAACGAATCAAATGTGTTTATAAGCTGGCAAATAATAAGCCCATTAAACTTTGGACTCCTTAACCTCAACCAAAATAGATAACTTTCGACTTCAAGCCACCTATTTGGTATTGTGTAACAATAAGCCTTGTTACATCTCATATTGTATGAGGCTCCACACTATGATTTTAATCACATTGATGGATATTTGCAGTTGGTATATTAGAACATTCAACCAACTTGGGGTGATACATCTTCATGGACAACCTTCTCTTCATGGCATTAGATCATTTGATGGAGATCTTTGGTTGGGGGGGTCTCATTTCTCCTTGGTTGGATGATTAGATTACT
>JZKD02S0634598.1:0-15697 GCA_000966675.3 Picea glauca | reverse complement strand
GTATGCCAAAATGGATAGCTTTCTTATTGCCATTGGATTCTCTAGATGCCATTCTGATCCTAATGTCTATACCAAGAAAGTAGGAAGCCATCTCATAATCCTTTTCCTTTATGTTGATGATCTTATCCTTATTGGTAGTGACTCAAAACTTTTAAACCATATGAAAACCAGCCTTAAGAAGAAATTTGAAATGATAGACTTAGGCTTTTTGCCCTATTTCCTTGGCCTCCAAGTTTTGCAAACCAATGAAGGAATTTTTCTTTCCCAGTGTAAGTATGCTTGTGACCTTCTTCGTCGCTTTCACATGGATGATTGTAAACCAACCCCTTCTCCCTTCTAGTCTGGATTCAAGCTTTCTGCCACCTATACTTCTCCTAAAGTTGATAGCCTCTTATACTTGACTCATACCCGTCCTGATCTTTCCTTTGTTGTTGGTCTTATTGCCCAATATATGCAAACACCCCATGAAATCCATTGGAAAGCAGCTAAAAGGATACTTCACTATGTTCGTGGTACAGTTTAGTTCAGGATACATTACAGTTCAGGGGGCACTCCCTTATTGGTTGGTTTCACTGATTCAGATTGGGCCGGCGACCTCGATGATCAGAAGTCTACTGTAAGTTATGTTTTCAGCCTTGGTTCAGGACCTGTCACTTGGGCCTGTAAGAAACAACAGGATATTTCACTTTCTTCAGAAGAAGTAGAGTACTGAGCAGCGATAAATGCAAGTCAGGAAGCCCTGTGGCTTCAACAGATCCTTTTAGAGTTTGGATTCCAGCACCCGCATATGACCAGCCTTTGGTGTGACAATCAGAGTGACATCAAGCTCGCCAAAGATCTAGTTCAACATCAACACAAAAACATCGAGCTACACATGCAATTCATTAGAAATCTCATTCATGATCAAGTTATTGAAGTGTTCTTTTACCCTACAGAAGATCAAGTTACAGACATTTTCACAAAGTCTCTTACAGAAGTGAAGTTTTCCAAACTTTGATCTATGTTAGGAGTTCAAGAAGTTGTCATTAAGGGGGGATAGGCTCTAATGCCTCCTTCCTTCTCCTATTGTGTCACTATTGTAAATCCTTCAATCTTATCTCAAGTTGTTCTTAAGGGGGGATGTTAGGATATTTAGACACTTAGGAGTTAGTAAGATCTACTTGGTCTATTGTGTCATTAGGTAAAAGTGTGTTTTATAGTGTGTTTCTTTAGTATACATTAGTATTCATTTGTAGTTAGGAAATCCGATGGCCACGATATGTTCTCGACAGAGTGATCTGATGGTTCATACTCTCCTCAATCTTAACGGCCATTGATCCATGGCTTAGCACCTGATTGGTCCATGATCTCTATTTAAAGAGCATGGAGGGTCATTTGCCGATGATAGATTGTGAGAAACTCTCTTGTAAAATATCTCTGTAATATTTTTCTTTGCATTAATAAACTGCTCCAAGTGGTCATGTTGGCTGGGGCCGTGGATGTTTCCCTGTAGGGGTTTTACCACGTGAAAACTCGATGTGTTGATATTTGATCTAGTTATGTGAGTGGTTACTAAAAGTGTTCGCCCTCTATTGGAATACATGTGTTGTCGAACAAGAACATCTAATAAATAATTCTAGAGATTGAACCTCTAGATCAACCCTCACAGGGAACTCTCAGAACATTAAATGAAGGCCACAATCATACCCAACAATATAACTATTTCAACAAAGTGGAAGTGCATACATGGTTAATAAAGATCAAGTTAGCATTCATTTTGCAACACATGCACATTCAAACAAAAATCATCTAGAGCATAGACTGAAAACATATGAAATTTTTTTCTAAGAAGGATCATTTGAATTCATGAATTGTTCGTTCCACCATACCTTCATGTGCAGGTATAGTGAACAAGTAGGTTGCTACCACTTTTGCATCAATGAAAGAAATTGAAACCAATGCATCTGTTGACATCAAGGGTCTTCTATCCTAGCGTAGCAACTATAAAAACATATAATTAAATATAGAAGGAAAAAAACACAAGAAACTATATATCTATCTATCTATCTATCTATCTATCTATCTATCTATCTATATCTCTCTCTCTCTCTCTCTCTCTCTCTCTCTCTCTCTCTCTCTCTCTCTCTCTATATATATATATATATATATATATATATATAGAGAGAGAGAGAGAGAGAGAGAGAGAGATTCTAGCCTCCTCCATTGAACTGTCATGTCTAGTGGCCTCTATCGGCCATAAAAAGTTTGCTCACAACTGAAGCATATGTGAGGGTCACATGAATAAGGATGATAATGTTTAATCGATACATGTACCCTCTCCTGGTCAAACATTGTTATAGGGTCTGAAGGCCCAATCCATCCCCCAACATTACTTGAAGGTTTATCTTGGTGGGATTATGCTATAAATGTGATGTGTTTCACCAGGCTACAGGTCAAGGTGGATATGGACGTCTGTGTTTGGCTTATACTTTTTGCAATGGGAGGATATTGGGAAAGGGGATTAGGCCTCCGCCTAGGAGGACGAGGACCTATCAATGGGTCATGAATAGCTTTTTCTCTATACGACGCAGAGCCACGAACCACCCCTTGGAATTTACTAATGTCAAAATAGTTGACATGGTGATTTAAAATAAATTTTTCTCATAATTTTCTAAGGAAATACAAAGGCATCTCTGATCCAGGTGGATATCGGTGTCCACCCACCTATTCCAACTGGCTCCTCTTGCCCATTTTCAGTTCAACACGTTCTTCAGTACTTCATTTTAAGTGTGTGTTATACACTTATGGGGTTTTCTAAAGCCCTATTTTGTATGTTTTCATGTCAGCACATCTTGTTGTACTTCCAGGGCCATTTTGGAGCCCTAAACAATGTTTTTTTTTCTCGCCACAGTCAAATTGTAGATGAAGTCAAATTTTGATAGTGGAAAGTGTATCTCTCTGAAAGACCTTTCCAACAGGATATCATGCACCTAAAATGGAGGTCGTATGCAAAAGTTACAACCCCAAGAAGTTGAGGTACCAACTTACCCATAGGGGCCCACATGACTTTTGACATTTCACCTTCTAGGGTTAGGTTTTTGGATGTCTAGGGTTTTGGAATTCATGAGTAATATCAAAAAGTCCTTTGGAGACTCATTCTAATCATTCTGCTCAGAAGGATGCACATAGTATCCACATCTCTTCTCAAATATATCTACCACCATTCGAGCAAGTGTTTTAGCTCTAGACTTTTATAGTTTCATCCTATTTCATTTATTCAATAGAAGATATTTTTCACTAGATATGTATGTTGTTCTTCATATCTCTATGTTTATTGTATTCAGTTTGTTATGCTCCTAAATCTGGATGAGTGGTATTAGAGTGGTCTGCTCTTCATTTATTTTTCTTTGTGCATGTCCCTGATAAGATCTGGGTACAAGAAGTTGGGACTCGAACCAATCGAACCGTTGCAAGATCGGTCATGCCGAGCCCGACAACAACCCATGGGAGATGAAAAGAAATATTATGGACCAAAAGATCCTTTTAAAATGTTTCTCGAGGAATCCCTTGCACAACAAAGGAACGAAATGATGGACAACTTTGTGTAGATCCTTCGGTGACTGCTTGCAGGAGAAGAATCTTCATCAAGCGGCCATGCAAGACCCTTCAAGGTACATGTAAATTTTTATATTCCATTATTTGAAGGATTGATAGATGTGTATGTTGTAGATAAATGCTTGAATATGCTCGAAGGGTATTTTTCGATAGGGAAAAGATTACTTTTTCACTCCTCAAGGTCATCCCCCATGTTAAGGATTGGTGGGAAACTTACTCCGAGAAAAGAGCCATAGATGAATCTGAAATATTTGTGGTTTCCCCTACATGGGATTCCTTCCTAGATGCCATTAAATAACAGTACTACCCTTTTGGAAGCTACGAGGATCAGTACACCAAATGCAACACCCTGCATCAAGAAAGGGACCAGACAATACCATATTTCACCAATATTTTCCATACCCTATGCACCAAATTGGGTATCAAAGACTCTATGTGAAATCTAGTGCTCAAATACCATGGTTGTTTGCATAGATACATCCAAACATAAATGGAGTTTTTGGACATCACCTCATTGGATACAACTTATAGATGCGCTGTCAAGATTGAGCAAAAATTTAAGCAGAAGAGGCAAGACTTTCGATCTGCAAAATTCTCATAGTCGAAGCAGGGAAAAGGCGGCCCCAACCCACTTAGCAAGGGACAAAGCAAAGATGGTCATTCTCAGGACAACTAGTCCAAGCTGTAGCACAAGAAGGGCAATGAGAAGTGATGCAGACCTCCTACCTCAGCAGGGTCCATTGACCTTCTGGTCTCTGTATCGTTCTTCTTCTGAGTCGAAATAGCTCTTCGGGCTCCTGTTGGAACCCCTTTAACAAATCCACAGGTCCCTTTGTCCTCTGGCACAGGCCTTTGAGAAAACCTATACATGCGCTCAACTTTTGGCGCTCTTCTGTGTTTCGAACTATCACAGCTTTCGCATTTCGGGTTTTCGGGACTCCTACATATGAGCTCTCCCAAGCTCCTTGTCCCTCCAACTCCCGGTTGCCTAAATGGTGAAAAATACCTGTGACCACGATCCTCTTTCAGGATTTTGGAATTCAAGATTTCACAATTCCAGCTGCAAATGCTTCTTGGTCCTTCAACCTCCCGAACCCCAAAATGCCAAAATCTCTCTGTTGAGAGATCAATGGCCCAGTCCTCCTGGAACCGAAATATTTCGGGCCTTTTCCTGAAGCCTTGACATCCTTCCACGTGTCCTCCTATGGACGGTCCTGGTCCTTTTGTGAGTTATCCTTTCGTGATTTCTGGAGACTCTTCACTCTTAGTCTCCCAGTGTCTAAATCATCAAAATGTGGGTTTCTTGACACGCATCCTCTGAGATGGACAGTTTTGATTCTTTCGAGACTTCGACCAATCCTCTCCTTTGCTTCTACAAGGGTTAAACCTCATTCTCCTCTTTCTGGATCTGATGGATATTGGTCCTTAGTGCTAGATCTGATGGTCATGATCTGATCTTCTGTGCACCTCCCATGTGCGCTCCTCCCGTGCACATATTCATGATCCAGCGGCTCTCAGGCCACTGCACTCCAGATCCGATGGCTGGCGCGATTTCATGCACCGAGAGTTCATGATGCAGCGACTCCAAAATCCCTTGCCACTCCAAACCCCGAACTCTGAAGTGTCGAAATGTCGAACTCTTGAGCTTTGTCGACTGTGAAACCTCGAAGGGTTTCTTGACCTTATGCTCCTTTCTTTGTGGCTCTGTGCGCAAAGGCATTGTTTCTCCTAAGCTTCAGGACTTAGAATAAGTCCATCCTCACACACTCCTTGTGCTATTGAGTACTTCGCTAAACTCAGATCTAAAGTATTTCTTGTAAAGAAATGCTTCACGCCCTCCTGGTGTTCTTTGGCTCGATGCACACCTTGCAGAGCTTACAGAGTGTTCAACAACTATGTCAGTGTCTCTCCTCGACACTTATTCTCTTTGAACTCGAAATAGAGTCCCTCCTGTGAAAACTTGCACACGTTCAATGCCCTCCTGGCAGAGCTTTACAGAACCTTCAGTAGTTCTATTTTTTCTTTGTGCCTTTCTTTGCACAATTCCCACTCAAGCACACCTTGTTGAGCCTATAGGATGTTCAGTAACCCTGTGAGTATCTTCCCTGTGACACTTCCCTTATCTTAGAACTCAAAATGGAGTTCTCTGGTGCACTCTTTGCACTCGCTTAATGCCCTCCTGGCAGAGATTTACAGAACCTTCAGTAGTTCTATTTCTTCTATGTGCCTTCTTTTGCACAGTTCCTCCTCCAGGGTATTCAGTAACTCTAAGGCTTCCTTTGAGTCTGTGAATCCTCCTGGTGTGCACTCCTTGCATGTTCTTTCTGACTGATGCGCACTCCTTGCGCTGGCCACATAACCTCCAGTGTTCTGTTGTGCACTCCTTGCATGACCTAAAGAACCTAGACAGGAATAAACAAACTCACAAACAGATAGTAAAATCTATCTATCCCTACAGATGAAAATCTAACATACATCTACAACATTCATTCATGAAACATAAATACATGAACAACCATATGCAGGAAAAACTGATTTTCTATTAATCTGTATGTCTATACAATTGTGTTTACAAAGGCTCGATTGTAACAAGTCTCAGCTCTCTCTCGAGGCCTCTCTGCTCTGGTCTCTCCTCCTTACTCTCTATTCTACTCTATTACAAAATGAGGGCTCTCTTGAGCTTATCCTCAACCTCACCATATCTGAGCTATCACTATCACAGACCGGCTCCTATGGCTACATTCATAAATGGATGTTGCATACCTGACAGATATGGACTTAGCTGCAGGTAACCATTTAAGGCAACCTCAACCACTTCCTGAACAACTGCGTGGTCTGGCATTAAAAGCCTTACAATATTTATTGAAATTTCAAATTTCAAAATTGAGAGGGCCGCGCCTCTCCCTTTCTCCATTAATGCATGCTGGATGTGCTGGTTGGCTGGCACGCTGCTGACGTGGAGTGATGCTCCTGCATCATACTCCTCAGCTGGAAAAATCATGATCTCCTGATCATGAGCTCCTCTTCTCCAGTGTTGAAATCCACCTGGATCCCAAACTTTCCCTTAGAGATGTCCATCGGCTCCTCTCCAGCTATGTTGTTGTTGTTGCTTCTATCCTACTGCTCTTGCAGGCTCCCTTCTACTCAGCTTCCCTTTGCTGACCGATTCTGCTAATCTGATCATCATCCTTTTGATCTCCTCAATTTTCTCGTCTAGATGCTCCAGTGGCTGGCTCTTTGCATGCATTCTTCTCTATTGCACTTTTGTCTCCTCATTGGGCAGATCTTCTCAATCTCTCATGCTGTCTTTATCTCTCTTTGTGTCACTAAGTGGCCACTCTGCTGTAGACTCCATCTCTATAGTCTCCTCACTGAACTGTTGTTCAGCCTCTTCCTGTGGCAGTTCTGATGCTACCATTTCTCCTGCTGGCATACTTCCAGCTTCTTCCAGCTTCTCCTGGGGCTGGTATGCTCCACTACCTTCTTCCAACTTAACTTGTTGGATGTGCAAGCTTTGCACCATCACCCTTCTCTCCAGGGCTTCCAATTCTTGACACAGATCAAGAAAATCCGTGTTGTCTGCTTCTTCTTCTACTGTAGGCTTCAGTGATGCAGTCATCTCCTGTTCAGCTTCCTGGCTGAAAATTTTGAGCCATTATTTTGAATTCTCATCTTCTCCTGCAGTGGGAAACATCAGTGTTTTCTCCACTTCTTCTTCCATGATAGTCTCTGCTGGCTGTCTTCCTACTGTTGCTGCATCTGCAATGCATTCTCTGGCCTCAAATGGGCTATCTGGTAGGAATACCTCAATTCCCCCAATGATCAGAATTCTCTTCTGATTCTCTCCTGTTAGCACTCCTTGTTGATCTGAACTCTCCTCTAAGTTCATGAGACTTTAGACAGTCTCATCTCTTTCCCCTTGCCACCTGGAAATTTGGGAGTTTTCTGCTGCCCACCTGGCAGTCTATGAGATCCAATGATCCCATCTCATTGCCCACATGGCAATCTGAACTTTCAACACTACTCCCCTAGCAATATGCGAGACCTTCAGTTAATCTCTTCCCATTGCCCACCTGGCAACTTGAAAGTTCACTTCTTCCCACCTGGCAGTTTATGAGATCAATCGATCCCATCTTCATCAGCACTCCTTGCTGACCCGAACTCATCCTTGAGTCCATGAGGCTTCCAAACAGTCTCATATGCTCTCCCTTGCCCACTTGGCAATATGGGATTTCTGCCCTGCCCACCTGGCAGTTTACAAGATATTCAGCTAATCTCATACCATTGCCCTCCTGGTAATATGAATTTCCACTGGTGTCCTCCTGACAGTCTATGAGATCCTCCAATGATCTCATTTCATTTCCCACCTGGCAATTGGAAAATTCATCTCTGCCCTCCTGGTAGTTTATGAGACCTGAAAATGATCTCTCTTCCGCATCACTGAGGATTTCTCCAACTTCTGGCTCACAGATGCAAACCAGCTCTGTGTCACTGAATCTTTTAGCATACCTTAGCCATACTTTCAACAGCCTTTGTTGTCTTATGGCCAACAACTCCTTGACTTCCACTTTTCTCTCTTTTTCATGGGCCATTCATACACCCATCGCGCTTTTTCACTCTATTGCATTCGAAATGAAAGCTCCTCCATCCTCGCTCTTATCTCGACGAGTTCCTCACCAATTTCTGCTTTGGTTTTCTGCTGGTGGTCTCCTCTTCCACCACACTCGTGGCCTTCAGTAGCCATTTCCATCTTTTGTCTACCTCCTAGCAAACTTATGGATCACTCTATGCCTGAGATCATCTCCATCTTCTCCTACAGCTCACCTGGCTATCTATTAATTGTTGCACACCTGCAAACAATCACCACAGGGCATCATTACTCTGTCTCCTCCTTCACCTGTTGTATACAGATTAATCTCTGCTTCTGATCCCACTTGATGTTACCAAAATTTCTCCTCACGTCTCTCCTTTGTCTGTGAACAAAGTAACGGTTTCCTCTTTCTATTTTGTCTGAGATCTATAGACAAAAATCAACTCTGATACCACTTGATGCAAACCCCCTACCTCAGCAAGGTCCACTGACCTCCCAGTCTCTGGATCATTCTTCTTCTGAGCCAAAATAGCTCTTCGGACTCTTGTTGGAACCCCTTGAACAAATCCATAGGTCCCTTTGTCCTCTGGCACAGGCCTTTGAGAAAACCTATACATGCGCTCAGCTTTTGGCGCTCTTCTCTGTTCCGAACTAACACACCTTTCGCATTTTGGGTTTTTATGACTCCTGCATGTGAGCTCTCCCAGGCTCCTTGTCCCTCCAACTCCTAGTCTCCGAAATGCCAAAAACTACCCGCAACCACGATCCTCTTTTGGGATTTCGAAATTTGTGATTTCACGATTCCGGCTGTAGACGCTTCTTGGTCCTTCAACCTCCCAGACCCCAGAATGCCGAAATCTCTCTACTAAGAGATCAATGGCCCAATCCTCCTGGAACTGAAATCTTTCAAGCCTTTTCCCGAAGCCTTGACCGCCTTCCACGTGTCCTCCTGTGGACAGTCTTGGTCCTTTCGCGAGTTCTCCTTTCACGATTTCTGGAGACTCTTCACTCTCAGTCTCCCAGTGTCCAAATCACCGAAATGTGGGTCTCTTGACACACATCCTCTGAGATGGACAGTTCTGATTCTTTCGGGACTTCGACGAGTCCTCTCCTTTGCTTCTACAAGGGTTAAACCTCATTCTCCTCTTTCCATATCTGATGGCTATCGATCCTTGGTGCTAGATCTGACGGTCACGATATGATCTTCTGTGCACCTCCCATGTGTGTTCCTACTGTGCACATATCCGTGATCCAATGGCTCTCGGGCCACTGTGCTCCAGATCCGATGGCTGGCGCGATTTCACGCACCAGGAGTTTATGAAGCAACGACTCCAAAATCCCTTGTCACTCCAAACCCCAAACTCCAAAGTGCCGAAATGCTGAACTCCTGAGCTTTGTCGACTATGAAACCTTGAAGGGTTTCTCTACCTTCTGCTCCTTTCTCTACTACTCTGTGCGCGAAGGCACTGTTCCTCCTGAGCTTCGGGACTTAGAATAAGTCCATCCTCGCACAGTCCTTGTGCTATTGAGTACTTCGCTAAACTCAGATCCGAAGTATTTCTTGTAAATAAATGCTTCATGCCCTCCCGACATTCTTCGGCTCGATGCACACCTTGCAGAGCTTATAGAGTGTTCAACAACTTTGTCAGTGTCTCTCCTCGACACTTCTTCTCTCTGAACTCGAAATAGAGTCCCTCCTATGAAAACTTGCACCGCTCAATGCCCTCCTGGTAGAGATTTACAGAACCTTTAGTAGTTATGTTTCTTCTTTGTGCCTTTCTTTGCACAATTCCCACTCAAGCACACCTTGCTAAGCCTACAGGATGTTCAGTAACCCTGTGAGTGTCTTCCCTGTGACACTTCCCTTATCTCAGAATTCAAAATGGAGTTCTCTGGTGCACTCTTTTCACTCGCTCAATGCCCTCCTGGAAGATCTTTATAGAACCTTGAGTAGTTATGTTTCTTCTTTGTGCCTTATTTTTCACAGTTCCTCCTCCAAATTATTCAGTAACTATGAGGCTTCCTTTGAGTTTGTGAATCCTCTTGGTGTGCACTCCTTGCACATTCTTTATGACTCCACAAAGTTCGGATGTGCACTCCTTGCGTTGGCCATAGAACCTCCAGTGTTCTGTTGTGCACTCCTTGCACAGCCTAAATAACCCAGATAGGAATAAAAAAACTCACAAACAAAAAGTAAAATCTATATATCCCTGCATATGAAAATCTAACATACAGCTACAACATTCATTCATGAAACATAAATACATGAACAACCATATGCAAGAAAAATTGCTTTTCTATTAATCTGTATGTTTATACAATTGTGTTTACAAAGACTGGACTGTAACAAGTCTCAGCTCTCTCTTGAGACCTCTCTGCTCTGGTCTCTCCTCCTTACTCTCTATTCTACTCTATTTTCCTCTCTATTAAAAAATGAGGGCTCTCTCAAGCTTATCCTCAACCTCATCATCTCTAAGTTATTGCTATCACAAAGCGGCTCCTACGTCTACATTCATAAATGGATGTTGCAGACCTGATAGATCTAGACTTAGCTACAGTTAACCATTTAAGGCAACCTCAACCACCTCCTGAATAGCTGCGTGGTCTGGCATTAAAATCCTTACAACATTTATTGAAATTTCAAATTTCAAAATTGAGAGGGTTGCACCTCTCCCTTTCTCCATTAATGCATGTTGGATGTCCTGGATGGCTAGCACGCTGCTGATGTGGAGTGATTCTCCTGCATAAATAAGACTAAGAAGGACATGAGAAAATGGTGTGAGTACCATAAAATCCCTTGGCACAACACTAAAGAATGTCGCTCCAAGCAGTCACTCGTGGTTGAGCTGAAGGCTTCCGAGTCTTGGTTGATTATGATTCTGAATCAAATGCCAAAGGAGGGAAGCGAATTATCGATGTTGAACCCAGTTCCAATGTCGCTAACACCAAAGTCCGTCCAAGCAAACCAGAAGAACCAAAGGAACCAGAGGAAGAGGAACGCCTCTTTCACAAACAGATGTGGGTAAAGGGGGATCCACTTCATTTCATTTTCGATAAAGACAATCAAAAGAACCTAATTTTAGTAGAGGTCGTCAAGTGGCTAGATCTGCCAATGACACCGCACCCACATCCCTACACCATCAGTTGGCTTCACCAAGGACGAGATCTCCATGTTAGCCAACAATGTTGTCTTCCCTACGACATCAAGCCTTTCAAAGATGAGGTATCATGTGATATTTCTCCCCTTGAAGTTTGTGATGTTCTTTTAGGAAAACCATATTTTTTGAAGCGTCATGTTGTGTATGAGTATAGACCCCACAGTGTTATTATTACTTTGGGTAGACAATTGTACAAGATACTAGAGGTAGCACCACCTACCGCTATTTCTTTAATCTCTACTAAGAAATGCAGTAAGCTCATTTCACAAACCAGGAAGTTCATCTTCTTTTTGATCCGTGCTCACAGTAGGAAAAAGTTCGTTGCCAAATCCATGGCCTCTACACAGAGCCTCTCTTTGCAGCAGAAGCGAGTGGATGAGATCGTGTAAGAATACAAAGACATCTTCTCCTCACCCACTGGGGTACTGATGCACTGCCAAGTCAAGCACCAAATTTATCTGACCCCGATGCACCTCTACCTAATGGACCAGTCTATCATCACTCGTTGATGGAAAATGACAAAATTGGGCATTAGATCTAAGAGATTCTTCAAAAGGGTCACATCAGACCCAACTCCTCCGCTTGTGGAAGCCCAATTGTACTGGTGCAGAAGAAATATAGGACTTGGTGAATATGCATTGATTACAGAGCCCTAAAAAAAATCACAGTCAGGAACCGGTACCCAATTCCTAGGATTGATGACCTTATTGACCAACTCAAGGGGAAAACATTCTTCAACAAGATTGACCTAAAGTTTGGCTACCACCAGGTTCCCATCGAACCAACTGATCTATGGAAGACAACCTTTAAATCTAAAGAAAGTCTCTTCGAATGGTTGGTCATGCCCTTTGGCTTAAAAAATGCACCAACCATGTTCATGAGGTTGATGGATGATGTATCAAGACCCTTCACCAAATATTTTGTGGTAGTATATTTGGATGACATCCTCATCTTCAACAGAATTTGGGAGGAGCACATGGTGCATATTCAGCAGGTTTTGATCACTTTGTGGCATCACAAGTTATATGCCAACTTGGAAAAATGTTCTTTTGGCATGAACAAGGTCCAATAATTGGGCTACATTGTTGATGAGCATGGGGTACATGTTGATCGATATAATATCCAAGTCATTTGTGACTCTCCAGCCCCAACCACACTAACCAAGCTTTGGAGCTTCTTGGGACTGACCAATTTCTACCGACGGTTCGTGTTTGGATTCTCCCATCTTGCATCGGCCCTCAGCCAGGTGACCAAGGGCGGTGGTAGGGTGAAGTTTGAATGGGGGAAGGAACAAAAATGAAAATTCGGTGATCTGAAGCATCTCTTGTGCTCATCTCCAGTACTCTCCTTTTCCGATATGCAACAACTGTTCAAGATTGAGACTGATGCATCTGAATATGTTGTAGGCGAAGTTCTCACTTAGCACGGTCATCCGGTGGCATACCATAGTGAGACACTCTAAAATACTATCTGGAAATAACCCACCTATGACAAGGAAATGTATTCCATTGTACAAGCCTATCGTCAATTGAAACATTATATTATGGGAAAGGAGGCGATCATCCACACTGATCACAAGCCTCTGTAGTTCATATGGACATAAGGGAAATTGTAGAATGACCACCATCAGAAGTGGTCCACCTACCTACAGAAGTTCCATCTCAACATCAAGTATAAGAAAAGGATCTAAAATCATGTCCCTGACTGCCTTATTCGACCTCCCATGGATTCCCTCACCACTGTGCTCCATTCCTGTGGACATGAGGCATCTGAGTTGCCCCAACTTTCTCAACAAGATCTGAACTTCACCACCACCTATCAGCTCTTGGGTATAGGCATGATTGTCACCGATTTTCACATTCAGGACATACTATTATGCCATCTAGGCCATCTCTGTGTTCCTACAAGCGAGCATGCAAAGCTGATTTGGGAATCCCACTACAATCGGATGGCAGGACATTTTGGCGTGGAGAAAATTATGGTTATACTTCAGAAACATTTTTATTGGCCAAAACTTCGACAAGACATCAATAAGTATATCAAATCTTGCACTGCTTGTTCCATTGCCAAGCCAGCCATTAATTAGAAAGGATTATACACCCCTCTTCCTACTCCCGAGAAGCCTTGAGAATCCATCTCAATGGATTACATGTCTGGCCTTTCATCCACCAAGCAAGGCAATGACTGCATATTTGTGGCCATTGATCAGTTTTCAAAGATGGCCATCCTCATAGTCTGTAATAAGAATATCACAACAACAGACACTGCCAAGATCTTCTTCGAACGAGTGTGGGTCCATTTTTGGATACCGAAGACCATCATCTCCAACCGAGACAGTAGGTTCCTGAACACATTTTGGTCGAGTCTCTGGTCACTGTTGGACACCAAGCTCACTAAATCCACTTCTTTCCACCCCCAAACCGACAACCAAACATAGGTCGTCAATCGTATGATTGTGCACATCTTGTGCATGTACAACTCTAAGAATCCATGTACATGGGATGAGAGTCTTCCCTATGTTCAACATAATTAGAAAATGGCTCTCCATATCTCCACTGACCATATCCCATTTCAAGTGGGGCTTGGATTCCAACCCTTGGGTTCCATTGATGTTGCACTACCTCTTACCACCACACAGACAGACTCTTCCCATGTTCAGTATGAGACTGACAAAGCCACCAGATTCATTGAGCGGATTCAACACATCCGCCAATAGGTCCAAGAGTTTTTGCAGAAATCCAATGCTAAGTATAAGTAGCGCCATGATCAACACACAGTACCACACCAGTTTCAGGTTGGAAACAAAGTCTGGTTACATTTGTAGAAGGATCATCTCTCAGGGATGCATCGGAAGCTTCGAACTTCACTATGGTCCTTACACTATCACATGGATGTGGGTAGAAATGCTTTTGAGCTCAACACTCCACCCTTCCTTGGATTACACCCAATGTTAAATGTGGACCTCCTTCGGCCATATTTTCCACCATTATTGGACACCTCAGAGATCGCAAAATAGCTGACACCAACATAGCTCAACCCTAACTACATGGAAGAAGAATCCATTGATCAGATAGTGGACACATAGGTCAAGGGCACTCTCCTGTAGAGGATCCATCTTTATTGGGTTGTCAAGGAAGGGGAAATCCTCCACCAAGGTAAGTGGTTCACCCAGGGCCAAATACAACAGAAGTTTCCTCACCTAATGGGGGAACTCAATGAAATGGAGACCATTGTTTCCTAAGGGTGGAGGATTGATCCAAGTGGATATCGGTGGCCACCCACCTATTCCAACTAGATCCTCTTGTTTGTTTTCAATTCAACATGTTCTTTTGTACTTCATTGTAATTGTGGGTTCTACACTTTTGGGGCTGTCTGAATCCATACACATCTTCCAATTGGATACCAGTGGCCTCTCACCTAATCCAACTAGCTTATTTTGTATGTTTTCATGTCAGCACTTCTTTTTGTACTTCCAGGGTCGTTTTGGATCCCTAAACAGTCTTTTTTGGGCTCTCCACGGTCAAACTGGAGATGGAGTGAGATTTTGACGATAGAATGTATAGTTATTTGAAAGACCTTTCCAACGGACTATCATGCGCCTAATTTGAGGTACCAACTTACCCATAGGGGCCCACGTGACTTTTGGCATTTCACCTTCTAGGGTTAGGTTTTTCGATGTCTAGGGTTTTGGCATTCATGAGTAATATCAAAAAGGCCTTTGGAGCCTCAATGTAATCATTTTTCTCAGACGGATGCATGTAGTAGCCACATATCTTCTCAGAGATATCTACCACCATTCGAGCAAGTGTTTCAGTTATGTAGTTTTACAGTTTCATCCTATTTCATTTATTCAATAGAAGACATTGTTCATTGGATATCTGTGTTGTTCTCTGTATATCTGTGTTTATTGTATTCAGTCTGTTAATCATTTCATTCCGCTCCTAAATCTGGATCAATCTCCCTATTATTGCAAGGAAGTTTTTCAAATCCCATAAACCACTTATCCATCCAATTGTCTAAAAATGGTTGATAGGTGCACCAATCCATACCAATGCATATCTTTGTGACTGGTGGTTGTAATCCAGTTCTTGTGTCAATAAACAACATCATTGGGTCTTGTTTTGAAATGTTGAGGTCTATAACTTGGTTATTATCTAGACTCGTCTTATCATATTCATACATTTTGGCCATGTAATCATAAATGTGTGTTAATTAGCCTCAGGCATTTGCAATAAAAGATACAATGGTGGCTAGGGATGTGGATAGTGATAGCCATGCAGACTCTCTTTTGTTTCATAAGTCTTGTACAAGGGTTTTAAGAGACCTCAACCCTCCAACTATTTCCATGTTTATG
>JZKD02S0634587.1:3450-15697 GCA_000966675.3 Picea glauca | reverse complement strand
TTGAATAAGATCGGAGGGCTACTGTTGCACTTCACAGTGTAACTGCTAGAAACAAATGATGGTTTCTACCAGAGGATGAGCTCGTCTATGACAGAGAAGACGAAGAGTCTCAACTGCCAGAGAAGCTGAGGAATCTCGATATAACACCCAATGATAATAGATGCGGGGGTGAAACTGCCAAAGAAGCTGAAGAGTTACTATGATGATTAGGCAGATCACTCACAATGGGTAGGAGATGCAGAACAGAGAGAAACAATGTGGCACACAGGAGATGGGATAGCTGTGGAGGAGTGAAGTGGAGAAAACACCCCAATGTGGAGAGTATGTGGGAGGAAGAAGCAGATTGCATGCACAAGGTGTAGAGAGACTATAAGAATGCTGAACAAAGAAGAAATGGGAGGCAGTTGAGTGTGATTGAGGTGTGAAGAAGGCGACAGAGTGTAGCAGCAAAAATGCATAGAAGGGGAATGGTGCATCGAAGGGATTTGGCGCAGAGAGCATAAAGGAAAAAGGACTGAAAGAAAAAGGAGTGAGCAGAAGACACTGATGCAGACAGAGCAACACAGTGTACTAGAACAGTGATGAGACCAGTAAGCCACTGAAGAACTTTATATCGCTATAATAAGTCTTAATAGCAAAGATTTATATTGTAGGGTGGTAGTGAGGACTGTTGTCCTCATAGGTTCGAGTGGGTGCTTGGACAAAGGGAGTTGTGGCTTCCATCTGGTTGTAGCCAGAGAAACCAGGGTGGTAGGGTGGTGCAAGGGAGAACTGTTGTTCTCTCTTATACAGGTTGATGCCTGTGTGACTGGAAGTTGGTGCTTCCATCTAGTTGGTGTTGGAACACTTAGGGAGTTGGTGCTTCCTTCTAGTGGGTGCTAGAGAAACCAGGGAGTTGGTGCTTCCTTCTAGTAGGTGCTAGAGAAAACAGAGAGTTGGTGCTCTCAGCAAGTTGCAGCTTGCAATACAGAAGTTGTAGCCTCACAATGAGTTGGAGCTCATATGTATGATAAAGTACATAATCTAAAGATTACTTATCATATAAAGAAGAAGAGGTTTTTACCCTTTATGGGTTTCCTCAGGAAATATCTGTCTCTGTATATTTCATATGTGACAATGATGTTGAATGTTCTATTGCTTACTTCCCTGCATTATTGTGATTGTCATTAAGTGCTCTGCAAAGAATTTAAAATACGCATAATTGTTTAAGCATGGTAACAACTGATTCACACCCCCTCTCAGTTGTCCAAAATCTATCAACAGGTGGAGGTACCATTTTTTTTCTAGGACATCTCTATGTAGATGTACAATTAGTTCTTGAGTCATTGATGGAAGATAAGTGAAACAACTGACTTCCTCTCACTTGACTAACATGCATCCCAACTCTTGGATATTTTCAACCTGGACTTGCTCAACCCGACGATAATTTACAAATTCCCAACATGTGAATGCTCCTTTCTCTCACCAAGCTCTCTTTCCTCCTAGACACACAAGTTCTCAATGCTAAAAAAAATTCACATTCTTCTCTTCAATTTTCCCATTAGGTTACTTTTCTAGTTCTTTGTGCTTGCTATCTTCTCAGGCACTTTCAAATTGAGTTTTCTTTATCCATCATTCGAATGTGCCACTCTTCTCTGAGTTGAAACTACACAATCATTCTATACTCCTCAAACTATGCTCATCTTCTTTAGGTGGCTTATATAATTCCTAAAACTATATTCCACATCAACAACCATGCCAATAGCGGTAGAAGCTTATGAAATCCAATACCACCTAAGTGAGAGTAGCATAAATAGGAAATAATATAGATCAAATGCATGTTGTAAATAACCCAATTCCTATAGCAAAAATGATAGGCAACAAATATTCTTGTATCGAAAACTGCTACAAAGATATTACGGACTTCCATCCATAGCGTGTTCCAACAAAGATCGAGAAAAGGAGCAATGAGGTGGGAAAACACAATGCACTACCACAACCATACCTAGTCGTTGAAGAGCCTTCAATGGCATGTCCCCATTTGAACCACTAGATTCAACCATTCTTTCGATTGTCAAATAACATATGTAATGTGAAAGGATAATAAAAAATGTAATGCATGTCAAATGACGTATGTAATGTGAAGGAATAACAATAAATTTAATGCATGCATGATTGGCAAATGTCCAATATTTTGGTTTCTCTAGTTCTATTTTGAATGGCAATGTTGATTACACATTACAATGATTTTTTTCACGGGATATGTTTCAAGAATGAATGAAATTTCGTGGACAATATTACGCCACTAGAAAATATTGTATTCAAATGTAATAAGTTCATATATTTGGATAAAATTACAAAAATAGTAGAATTCATTAAATCAAACCCCATAACTTAAATAAATCTAAAATAAGCAAAATCAAAAGTCTCGAAATCAAACATATGATTCCATGAATATATTAAAATATTAAAATAAACACCCACGAATATGGATTGAGAAAAAATACATTTAACTTGAAAACTAGAGATTTCTACCATTAAAATTCTATGGTATAGAATATTTCACCAACTATCCATTAATACACACTTGTACAATAATATGTACATTGAGATCTAGACCTTAATCATGCTAGATGCATGCATAAAGGCATGATCGTTGTCTTTACCCAAGCTACATGCAACAACTTATTATTTGCAAATGACTCATTCCTTCTCTCTCCTAAAGATGTTATTTCAATAACATAATAAAATGTAGTGGTAACCAATGGAGGAGAATTTCTACTTGGAGTAGAATTTGAAGGGGATTTTTATAGAGAATATGTCCAGTATAATACAAGGAATTGATTCAATGATCAAAATGAGCGATAATAAATTGATACAAAGTCATAACAACAATAACAATAAATAGATAACAAGGTGATGATGGATTTTGGGAACCCTAGCTATTGCCAGCTAATTTTATTTGGTTTGACTAGCCCTCATGAAACTATGGACGCCTCAATTTTCAAGGCTATTGTGAGCATTGGAAGTTCCCATCAATCTAGGTAGACACTCAACAATGCTTCACACAAGTATCCTACAACATATTGGTTTTCCTTTCTGATATGGGTTGGATTATATATTGATAAATTTATTCAATCTGTGTATGTAATGGCTTCTCACGGTTGCAATTTTCTTTCCATAGATAAGTGTATTGTTTCATGTGGGAAGAGGATTGTTTTCATTAGATTGGAAATTTATAAATCCATTTTCCAAGTATATTGGTAGCTCTTTTTTATCGCACTAAGACTTGGGGAATACTTTTATAGTTCCATTTTTTTTATGAAGAAACCCTCTAGTATAGCCTACAACTAATGGAGGGAAATTTGAAATTTGTAGTTTGTTTGCATAAGTAGATTTTAGTGTTTGGAATTAAAGTTCACAAGGGTTTTATACCATGTTGGGGAATATTCAATGAATCTTGGTGCTAGGCTATAGATGGACTAGCCTTACGATCTCCAAGCTTCCCCAAACATGGTCCAACATTTGCTAAATTTTTATTAGGTGATGTTTAGAAAGCATTTGATGGAACAATTGAATGGCAAGTGCTTGAAGAAAATTTTATTCATTTTTTTTTTTTATGTACACTCTACTTCCAATGCATTCTTTCAAATCATGATAAACTTACCCACTAAGAAAACCTCACTCTTCTAGGTAAATTCTACTGAGTATGTTTTGATTTAAAGAAGAAGTTGGTGAACTTACAAGGAATCTCTTTGAATCAACAACATTTTGAGGGTAAAGAAATTGAGATCGATTTTTCTAGTCTAAATACAATATAATAAAAGATTTTAACAATTTTCTTAGCACCATGGGGTTGACTCATAATTCATCACCTACTAAAAAATCTTATAAAGTATTGCAAAGCCTATATATTATTAAAAATATTAATATTTTTAATAAGTGAGGTCCCCTAGGAAAAAACACACTGAAGTGATTATTTCCAAACACAACATTTCCCTCAACATGTTGACATACCATAAATTTCAGTTGAGACATATTTTCAGTTACAATGCTTCGAAGAAATGGCATATTTATTCAAAGTTTATTGTGATGTTTATGAATGCTTATGTTGGATGATGCAACACATTTGTTCTCATTTAAGCATGGTGTATGGAAGTTCGCAGAGATACCAAATTATGATCAAAGTAATATCAGTTAGTATGCCTAACTTTGTTCTCTCCTTAGCATCATGGAAACAATAAATATGGCACCTATATGCCTAAGTGAAAATCAAAGTTTGTTGCCCCTACTCTAGCATTCAAGGCATATTAAGTTTTAAAAAACTTGAGTGATACAAACTTAAAATATTTATATGGTTTTCTTTGGGCCTAATACACATGGATATGCCATTTTTCATATGGCAATGAACTCAAGACATGGGTATACATGTATGATTTATTTATTTATTTTTAAACAAACTCTGAGTTGATTTGGCATTATATAAAGTCATATATATAGCATTCAAGGCATATTATTTGATTGGTATGATACGTATGGTCATACTATATATAAAGGTTATGATCTGACCCATTCATATGGCTGCACGCACAAATATGGATATCATAGTGCATGAGTTGAAGTGATATGTTGGTGATAAGGTTTGATTAGTAGTTTGGTATATGTTTAAAAGATAACATGGTATAACAGTGATGAATATGCATTGAGTTTGACATATGTGTGGTGTGGTATGTGGTTGGATTATCGACATGATGAGTGAGTTGGTGATGCATTGAATGAGAAAATACATGGGAATTAACTCCCATAGGCCCACACTTTACTATTTCTAGGTAGTTAGGGTAATTGTCATTTCATTTGGTTTTGGTATGAGGAAGAGCTACAACTCAACCTTGGAAACCTTTCTCTAGTTGGTTTTTGTAACCATCTCAACCTCCACCTCCATTGCTGGTATAAAATCACTCTTGGACAAGGTTTGTACTCACTAGTCTATGAAACACAGTTTTCATAAGTTTTGTGAGCTAATGAAATAGTAGTGGTTGTGAATTGATTGGTAATGAATGTGAAGGTGTTTATTTTCCCTGCTTTTTGCTCATGAAACTAACATTATTTGAATAATATTTGAGGGCTTTTCTTGCAAAAGAAAAGAATGGTTTGTTGTATGCAGCATGTCTCCTGAATTCATACTATCACTTCTTGTTTTCCTGAAATATTTGCTTGAAAATATTGGTGGGTTGTGGAAAATGGATTATGGGTCAAACCCATTTTTATATTTTTCAAGTATTGGCTTTGGTTCTAGTTCAAATATGTAAGAAACTTGTTTAGTACTGTAATCTTTATATGACCAACATCAATCTTACTTGTTATTTTTATATTGGTCGAGTCTGTTAGATGGGTTCAAACCCAAGAATATAAGTGTTTATTGCCAAGAAGAATGTGAATATAGCATTGATAGCTTGCTCTATTACATGGGTTCGAACATTGGCCATATGAGTGAAATGGTTAAGATGCATGCATTTTTTATGGAAACTATACTCTTACAACCATGTCGTTCTCATTTCAAATGTCAAGCTACGATTCAAGATCATACCCGATGGCAAAGTCATGGCTTTATTTCGTTATTGGATTTATGATTTGTCAAGCACATTCCATGCTCGACCCTTCCCCTATTCTTTTTTTAAATTAAATCCGCGTTCCCATTGGTTCTCCTGGTAGCTTTTGCACTAACTCATCATTGCACTAATTCCATGACATTCTTCCCCTTGTTTATGTAATTTAAAAGATTGATTCATTAAAAGAAGCCTTTAAACACAATCTATTATGATTTGTTCATTATGGATTACTTGTATATGGTATTGAAAATATTTTCTGGACAAAGTATGACATATGGGCAGTTTGTCATTTTGATTTGGATGTTGTAAACTCATGTCATTACGCAGTTTGGAAGAAAGTAGTTTTGACAAAGACATAATATGAGAACACATGAAATGTTTTGGGAATTTTTTTTATGAATATTTTGAAAGGATCTACACAGATTATTATCCCTACAACAAAAAATTATATAGTTTTATGAACAAAAAATTGATTGTGTGTGAACTTTGAACATAAGTTTCTCATGTATTCCTGTCATTTTGTATCATTTTTTTGCTAATTACACACCCTTTTTTATGTATCCATGTCATTTATTTATTCACTTTTCACTCAGTCCCCCTTGTTCAAAGAGATAATAGACTGTTCATTTGAAGAAATTTCACAAAGATTAGCACAATTCATATTTTCAAAAGTAAAATAATGAAAAGGTTGCCTATCATAATGTAGTTTTTCTTCCCTTTTTTCATTTTTATCCTTACTCATTGTTCCCTTGCATGCTTGAATTACATTGTCATTTTTCAGAGCCATAACAAAATCATTTTGAACAAAATTGTATTAAATGTTTACTATATTGTGCCTTGCATTTCACTAATTGGAATGATGATGCATATAAATGATATTTTTCAGTCAAGGAAGTAACAGGAGTGGAACTAGAGGTCATAGGGGAAGAATAGGAAGAGTGCCCAATGTGTTTGGCAACATATTAGGCATAAGAAAATGAGTTTTTAAATACATTTTGATTCTATTTATGAAGAGTTTAACTAGCTGGTGCAAACTGGCTATTTAAATTTTGTTGGACATCCTACACTATCACATCCTCAAGTTCCTACTAATCCTCCTCTACAACCACATCCTAGTCTTGTTGATTTCCCCAAACCTCCTATGCAACCAACCAATGATGGTTGGGATAATAATCCCATAAATCCTCCCTCTAGCATATCTCGTTGTTCTGATAACGCCTTGCCATCACCTCCTCCTCTGTAATCTATGGCTCATGTTGCATTTGTTGCCTCTATGGACCAATTAGTTCAAGTTCATATAAATTACAAAGTTCTACCCATTGAACCCAAAATTGATAAAGGAAAACAACCTACCAACCCACCAAGCTTAGAGACATCCTAGTCCTCTTCCATGCACTCAAAACAACCTTCAGCCAAAGAAAACAATAATAAGAGAAACAACACTTTCAATGACATGCATCTTGAGATAGAGAAATTGGAAGAAAATAAGTCTATTGATAAAGACTTACGTAAACTCAAGGATGATCTCTCAGAAGGAAGCAATCAAAGAGAGACATCATCTAAAAAGAAGTACTATTTTTGATTTATTTTAATTTGTATTATGCCATTTCCACTTTGATACTGGATGCATAATTCGAATGGATAACAAGCACATGAGATTATTTTTGAGAACTTTAAATATCATTCCATTTTGATATTTTTTGGGAGATACAAGTGTTTGTTGATGTAGTCTGTTTATAGGGGTTACTTTTTTATATACTTCATGATGCTCATATATTTATAGTATTTAATCATATTTTGGAGTTACAAGAGAAATGTTGGAAATAAAGGAACAAAGACCTAGTGAGACCCCACCTATTATTTAATATTTATTTACCATTATTATAAATAATATTTGTCCTCCCCTAATTAAAGTTATTAACTTTCTAAACAAGAAGGTAGTTGAACTACTCAAATTACTTTTAAAGATATAAAAGAAGGAGAGCAAGAAAAATGAGGACATGAGAAAATAGAGAGAAAAACTTCTGACGAGTTTTGCTCTTTCCTCAAGTGAGATTATCATATGTTCATTCATTCCATTCTGAGTTTATTTAGAGTTGAGTTATCTTACTGATAGCAGGGTTATTTTGAAGGTTATGAAGAAAGGACTAGGAAACATTTATTATTGACATGCTCCAAAGTCATTCATTCTTCTTGAAAGTCTATTTGGTTTTCGTTGGAATTTCTGAATTATTTTCAGTGATGATTAATGCTAGTTTTGCAGAGTCAAGACAATGATGCACTTGTATCTTGGATTGATTGAGTTCAGTTTTAAGTTCTAGTCTTCATTTTCTTTTACATCACTTGCCTTTGTATTATTCAAATAACATCTTAGACTTCTAAGTGTAATTTTGATCCAAACCCTTGCAGGGGTTTGAACAAATAAACTCAATTGTAACTCATATTGTGATCAATAATATTATTGGTTGATTTCTTCTTATTTATGAGACTTGTTGTATATTGATTTTCAGATTTATGCTATCTTGCATTTTCTTATTCAAATAATTTATAAATTCATTTGCAAGTACATTTTCTATTTTTAGTTATTTCATATAAAAGATACAAAATTTAAATACTTTTAAAATATCATTGGATCCAAGAATCCATTGCTTGAGTTCTGAATGAGATTTTTGACAAGCTATAAGCCCAAGGTTATAATCCCATCTATCTCACCTAGCTTGATGAGATTCAAAAATGCTCGAGTGAGGTTTTTTTTTCATTCCTCTCATCAACACATGGTTACATGGAGGAGTGAGGGGGAATGGGATACCTTCAACTTCAAAGCTCATGTCACTCAAAGAGGTGGTAAAAAACAATACATTTTCTTCAATTGGTCCACTCCCTCCTATTTCTAGTACATATATTGTGGATAAATGTGATGAGGTGCCAACACTAGAGATATCTAATTTGGAATTCAATGAAATTCTATCCTTATAAAATAATTGCATTTTTTTTTTTCATTTTAATGGGTTATGTCCCTGCACAATAGATATATACCAATGGATTTATTTGAATTATATGAAGCAATATGAGGTATAATTTTTCTCTAAATGGTTCTTTGTAGTTCAATTTCTTAATGATGATGATTATAAAAAATTCTGCAAGGAGGGGCCTTGTTTTTAGGAAAGAGAAGGTCTCTTAATTACCCCATGGTTCCTAGAATTCAACCAATCCTTTGTGGTTGTAACTAAATTTCTATTTTGGGTTTGCCTCCCATATATAATACTTCCCTTTTGGCATCTTTTTGTCTATTGAGACATTGGGAGTTCATTGGGAATATACCTAAAGAAATATATTGAGTGGGAACAACTAGGAAATTTTACTTGTGCTTGATCCCATATGGAGATTGATCTTAGTAAAGGTCTTCCATACTTGATGAATATAAAATAAGGAAAATCCTAATAGTCATAGGTGTTGGATTATTAAAACACATTTTTAGGTGTTATATTTTCCATCAAATATGACACCTACAAAAATGTTGTTCTCAAGAAAGAGCTCTTGTTCAAAGAGGAAAAAGGTTTATCCTTCCAAATCTAAAATCGAGCACCCATATGAGTTCTCACTCTAATTGGACAATGAAGATGATAATAGTACAAAATATTAACTCTCATTATAGGTAGATAAAGGTAGGAATGAAGAATTAGGAGAAAATGTTGAAGTCATAAATTAGTTATTGGAGGTTTGAGAAAAAGTAATTCATATTGGGATCCCCCTTTCATGGGAGATAATTATCAGTGAAGTTCCAATAGTAGGAACAAAGATATCTTATTAATATAAAAACTATGATTTTGATAACAAGAAGGACTTGATATCAAACGAGATACATAAAATTTATACCAAGTACTATTGTTGACTCCCTTTCAAGGGGATGGATAGAGGTAAAAAAGAAAGGGAAAATGATTGGATCGAGATCAATGATCCTTGTTAGTTTGTGACACCTCTTGTAGGTGCATTTTCTTTAGGAGGATTAAATGTATTTAGTGATCACTTATGGATATTTATAAATTGATTCAAGTGGATAACGATGGCCACCCACCTTTTCCAACTAGCTCAAAACAATTTTCTAGCAATTTTGGTAATTTACTATTTTTAGCAGTTTTTAACTTCTGGGGTCGTTTTGAGGGCCTAAATAAAGGATTTTCAGGATCGATCTTCTCAATGATAACCAACGCCTCTTATTAAGAACCCAAAATGAATCTCCTCAACGATTCCTTTCCAACAAGCTACCGTGCACCCAAATAGATATCACATGCCAAATTTACGCCCCTAGGAAGTTGATACACCAAACTACCCAAAACGGGGTCCACAAAACTATTGGCTTTTCATCTTATGGGGTTAGGGTTTGGATTTTCTTTATGATGAAAAGTAATTTGGAGCCTCATTTTAAAATCATCTTCTTATGAATGTGAGTAGTAGACACATCTCTTCTCAGAAATAAGATGTCACCATTCTAGCGAGTCTTTCACTCTGTATTTTTACAGTCTTTGTACATTTTTTCTCATTAATAGAAATTGTGTATTACTGTATCTCTTTGTTTATGGTTGAATCTCTGATACATTTATGTTATATTATTGGATATCCGAGATATCACTGTACATTGCTTTATTATATCTTCGCTCTCATTTTGTGCCAAAAATAATTCGGATCAGTGGTATCAGAGCAGGCTGCTCTTAATTGTTTTTCATTCCGTGTCCTTGACAAGGTCCGAGTATAGAAATTTGTGTCTTGAGCTTGTCTCTATTGGGGACAATCGCTCTCACACACCCAAGAAACTCTCCATGGCATAAGAAAATAAAAATGACAAAGTAGACGATTCTTTAATATGTTGCTTGAGCAAGCTCTCATGTGACATAGGGATGAAATGATGGAGAATTGTTTCCACATCCTTCAATGCATGTCGATTGTTATCACCCTATAAGTTATAGGATCAACTGGTGACTGGGATATTATCTGTGTCTAGTGTTTTTGTTGACAAATGATTTTTCATTCTGCAAATAATTTGAAAAGAAAAGAAAAGAAAAAGAAAAGAAAAAGAAAAAGAAAAGAAAAGAAAAGAAAAAAGAAAAGAAAAAGAAAAAGAAAAGAAAAGAAAAGAAAAGAAAAAGAAAAGAAAAGAAAAGAAAAAGAAAAGAAAGAAAAGAGGGCATAAAAGAATTGCAATAAAAGCCCCATGAAATAATAGTAACTTGGTCCATACCTTTTAAGCATGGCCAAGTTCTTTTTAAATTTGATGTTGATAGGGTAGTGAATGAATTTGGCTAAACAGTTTAATCTTAGCCAAAGTGTCTAGGTTAGATTAGTGAATAAATCTGGCCAGACTGTCTAATCTTGGTCACATAGCCCCAGGGTAGAGTAAATTCTTAACCCAACAGTTTAATCTGGGTTAATTGTCATAGGAAGAGAGGTTAGTATGTAGGCTAGTTGCTTTATTGTTTCATTCCAATAAAACCAGCTTGATGTAAATGTTGCACCATGTTTCACATGCTTAGAAGATCGTTTGGTCGAAGCCCCATGGTGGTGTCTACTTGAAAAGTTTGGGGAAAAAACCCATAAAATGCATTTATCCTAAGTTTTTCCCAGCGCATGTGGTCTCTGCTCCCCATTTATGCTCCCTGCACATATCGACGGTCCTGATCGTGTCGCCCAGATCTACAGTGTACAGAGCATTCCGGACCCCCCCGACCATTCTGCTTTTAACCGGGGGGGGGGGTCCGGAATCGCTGATAGCATTTGCGCGCATCTAGACGGCCCAGGGTGGAGCGCTTAAATCAACGGTCACTATTAGATTTCGGACCCCCCCATCCGTTCTGCCTTTAATGGAGGGGAGGGGGTATGGAATGAGTGATAAAGAGAACGCTTAGATCTGTGGCTTAGATACAGGCGCACATATCAACGACCCAAAATGGATTTTGGACCCCCCTAGATGATCTGCTTTTAACTGAGGGGGGGGGGGTCCGGAATGGTTTTCCCCCTCTGGCGGGTCCCTTGTTATAAGTGGCGTCAATCTATTTGCCCCGAAGTCCCATCACCATCTGTTGTCTGACTTGCCATCGTCATTTATGGATGTCACCTTCCACTTTTTCTCGAATTAGTCATGTCCCATAACTGTTGTCAGTCCCTACACCCTTTTCACTCGTAGCAAGCCCCTTATTATGACTTTTACCTCCATTCGACAACCTCCACGTCACCCATCCGTATCCCTCGGCCACCGTCACCCTCCATCTCATCCTCAAGTGACCCGTTGGCCATTTATTATTGGATAACCTATCCGTTATCCAGTTGACCTGTCTCTCGCACTCAACCAACCCCCGTTTAAATAAAACTAACATTATTCCCCTTACTTTCACTATTCACCCATCGCACCAGAGAAGTTCACCGCTTACTCCTCCGTTACATTCCGTCGCCCTCATACACAGTCAGTCGCCCCCACTAACGTTGTGTTTATTGGAGGTACTGTTGCAGAAATGGCACCAAAGTCCAAACAAGCTGAAGGAGAGGAGAATCTGTTTCTCCCGCCTCCTGTCGACCTAGACAGGATCCCACTGGTCGACAAAGACCGGTTAATCGCATATACCAAATGCGATTTTGATTTCTCAGACCTCCAGTCATGGCTCAGGGAA
>JZKD02S0634576.1:0-15697 GCA_000966675.3 Picea glauca | reverse complement strand
AATTCCAGGTACCGTGAAGACTTTCCCCTCCACAATCACCTCGTGTAAAGACCCTAAATATGTAGGCTACTAAGGTTACCACTTACGAAATTGATGCATGGGGAAGTAGTTGATAGTCCGATATGCATGCAAGGGATGTGTATCTAAGCCTGAAATCTCTTCGAGAAGGCCCACACAGTGTTTTTTTCTCAAGTGACACCCAATAATACATGCATTCACTACACTAGGACCAACAAAGTAGGATTAGTAACTTTGTTGGCCTTAATGCGACCTTGTGATTGACCCTTGTGTTAGAAGGGCTTCCCAGGACAAAATGTAGCAAGTGGATTTAACTCTCCCTAATCACAAGATGATATTGTTTTTTTTATGCTTTGGAGAGTATTCCTCACAACCTATTCCAAATCTCTATATCCTAGCTAATGTTGGTGTACAAGAGTTCTAGAAAATAACAGTTACTAGATAAATTTTAAAATTATGCTTAATTTTAATGGTTGTTGTTTTATTGATGAAGTTCTTGACCTTGACTCAAAAATATGCAAAGAGAGACAAGATGCAATTCTTTGTTCAATGAACTCTAATTACATAAGAGAAGGATTTTTTTTTTCCAAAACACAACAAGTTACAAGATAACAATTCCTTTAAACTTTAAGCAATCTTGATATCAAACAATCAAAGAAATAAAATTTTCCAATTTCTCTTTTAAACAAAAGCTAGAATAAAAAAAAGTTTCTTGTAAACACTATGAAAGAAATATCATTTTCAATTCTTTTTCTTTTTAATAAAAGAAGAGATCTGAACAAGGAAAAAGAAAAAACTTTCCAAGAGAAATGAATGCATTCAAAATGCAATTCCCCAAACTTAATTCACATTACAACCAAAAGTCAAAAATAAAGAAACTTGTTTGTTTAATTAATGAAATAAAATTTAGTTTTTCTAATTAAAAACAATAAAAAACTCACAAAAGATCATCAGTAACTTGACTGACAAGCACTCAAATATGAAACCTGAAGATTATACCCTTGCAACAACAAGTGAAAGATAGATCTTGAAGCCTATGAGAAAGAATTTCCAAACTTGAAAAATAATCAAGATTGTAAACCAGGTTGTGAACAATCATCTTACAGAGCCAAAAAATTCACCCCAAGAAATGATAAATAATTTGGGAAAAGAAAAAGACTGCCACTTAACAATTTCTCACATTTGTCACAGGTCACAGTGTGACACAATGCAACGTTTAGGTATCATCACAAGAAGAAGAAGGAGACAGTGCGACGATGTCACACTTCTTCTCACAGTAGGGTGCGATGAAGACTGAAACTTTAGAAAAGATAAAAATATGACATGGTTTTTGAGCGAACTTTTAGGACCTGAGAGTCAACTTGGATCACCCAGTAACTCGAAGAAGGAAAATCAACAAAAGAAGGAAATCTAAAAGAAAAAAGAAGAAAATACCAAAAGAGGACGATCCCCAGTATGGTCGCCAATTTTTTTACTCGACAAATAGGTAAGTGCTGACACGAACTAATCTCCCTAACTTCAACAAAAAATTAGAACAAAACATGACATAATTCAGACTTTTGCTTAAGATTCCATTGTAATGTATACTAGCTTAATTACGGATAAACGACATACCATTTAAATGTTGTTTGATCTTCACTAGTGTCATCCTTTATCCATATCATGTTTTCTAGGATGTTCAACCTATTGAGAAACACAAACTAACAAAGAGAGAGAAAGGATATATATATTCTAATGGAACCTATGAATAATATCAAGGAGTTATGCAATAAAAATGGAGACAGTTTTATAGGAAATAAATGTATTATATTGATGAAAGTAGAGAATAAAACCTGTGCTTGATGTTGCAAGGCCCCTTCTGATGGCCCTTTTCCTCAACACACACACCTTTTCTCCAATGATTTTGATGAAGAGTACACACAACTTAACTTGGAAAGATAAAGAAAAGTTATCATAAGAACAATCTTCAGCAAAATTCTTCATACATAAGCCAGCCTAACTCTTCTCATGAGAGATCCCTCCTTATATAGAGTGAAAATGGATGGATGAAGGGATTATGATGATCCCACTAAATCAAAGAAGTGGGTGAGATCCAAACTGATCAGAGGCCACCTCATCCTTTCGAAGATTCCATTCTAGAACCTTTAAGAAATTCCTCTTTTTCCTTTTTTTAAACATTGTCACACCCTTAACACTAAGAAACCTCCAACGATGTTGTAGGCCATTGTGGTGCAGTCTACAAAAAATTGGAATCATATCACCCTTAAAACTGAGAAAGGTGCCACAAACCGTCTTTACAGGGTTTTTCAATAAGGAAAGATGATTCCATTTCTCAAAGAAAGTTGTATTTATTCAATATCTTTCAGGGAACAAGGAAAATGATCTTTCTTCTAATAGGTGATACACATATCATAATTGGTCATGAGGGTGAAGAAAATAATGTGTAACACCTTTTCTTCCCTTTTCACCTTTGGATTCTGAGACACCGTTAAAGGATTTTGAGTACCCTTCCTTCTTCAGATTTGCATGAGATTTCCTTTTGTATTTATCTCTAAATTTTAGATATTGATGACCATTTCCATCTTGCACAGTAAGTGCATGTACCTTTGGGCCTTTTATTTTTACCATGTTGATGAGCTTGGTCTTCTCTTATGTCACGGATTCGATAAATTCTTCAAGAGAAGGAATCTTCCAGGTGGCTTCAGAGGAAAATCTAACTGAATGGAGTGTGGATAAAAACACTGAGAATTCAGGATCAAGATTTGAGATAATGTTGAGAACCATTTGTTTCTCCTCTTTAGATTTAAAACCCCACAAGCTTTGAGTTTTGACAGTAAATCCTTATATCAGGGAAAGAAATGTTGGATATTGTCAAAGATTTTTGGATCCAATGTGAGAAATTACACCTCAAGCATGTGTCCCCTCATCTCATCCTATTTTCAAAAAATCCATTCCATGGTGGTCCAGGATTCATTGAGGTTTTTACAAGAAGATATGTGAAAAAGGAGATCGGGAGAAATGAGACTGCAAATTGTTCTGAGTGCTTCATCCATTTGATTTAGATACTTGGATTTTTCTATGGATGATGTTGTTTCTATCTCTGTGTTCATGGTTAACCTGTACAATCCTCTACTTTGAATATGCATGATCATCTTCTCCTTCCATGCAAAGAATTTGTAAGGTGTAAGAATGAATTCTTTTGAAAATTCGATTTTTCTGTTGTCTTCAATCTTCGATACCTGCAAAAATTAATTTGGTGTGGATTTTATCTAGTAGTATGCCGGCTCTGATACCATGTAAATGTGTTGAGCCTGCATAGAATAGATCTAGCTAGGAATTGACATACACAATTTCATAGAAAATAGAAGAAAAAGAGAAGCATGAGAGAGAGAATGGAAGAATTCTCATTAACCAAATGAATAATTGATAATTCTCACATGAAATAATATGTATAACTCAAACAATGCACATTGGAGGAGAAGCCAATGCACCATATTGGTGGTATAGAGTGATTCAAACACACACCAACAGTTACGAGAGTAAACTTCCATCTAGTCTAGTCTCTTGGGAAGTTACGGGAGTGAACTGACACCTAACTGAGTTAACTAGTCTGTCATTCTTCAGTTAATTGATTGAAACAGAGTGAAGTGAGGAGGAGAGCAGGGAATCATGAGTAATGCGCTAGTATGGTGATGATCCTAAGGACATGTTGGATTAGTTGGTGATGATCCCAATGTTGCACGGTGACAATACCAATATAACATCTAGACTCCACTCAATTGATCAAATTGAAGTGAAAACTGAAGAGAATATTATCCCTAGAGGAATATTCTTCCTAAAATATAGGAGACTGAATAATGACTAATAAACATAGGAAAAAGAAATCCTAGGTGTGTGCAAAGTAACTCCAACATTTTACTGATGACCCTAAGCCTACTTCCTTCGATCAACCAACACAAAAATATGTTCCCTATAATCATTCTCACCATAAAAGTAGAAGGAATGAAAATCATGATTTCATACCTTTGCAGAAGAGACGTGAAGGACATAATTGTGGACCAGTGTTGACTACTAGAATATATTGTGGTTGGATTCATGGACAGTTGTAGAATAATTTGACCAAGTATTTGAGGAATTCATATCATTGTGTATCATTAGTTGTACAGTCCTATGATGTTCCTCTTACTTACTAATGATTTGCTTGGAAGTGATTGAATGAGGATTGACCTGACATTAGAGTCGATTGGAGTTTTAATTGAGTATCCCTCAACTAGAATATTTGACAAGAATTATTTCTTCTACTTATTCATCCCTCAAGGGGGGGAATACTTTAAGTTGTTGATATGAAAACCCAACTGAGGTCTTCTTGTTAACTCAATTGTTTCTTGTTGAATTGACTTGGATTTGTTGAGACTGAATGAACCATGTTTGAATTTTGTTGTAAATGTACTATTTCTTATGTTGGATACAGAGATTGACTCGATTGAAAATGACTGATTATCTTGAGTTGTTGGTGACAATACACTCTACATAAAGACAATAAGATAAAATTAGTTGATTGTTGTGATTCATGTAGATGACATTATTTTTGGAGACAACATGAATAAAATGTGCCAAGATTTTTCAATAGAAATGCAAAAGGAATTTGGCATGTATTTTCTTGGTGAATTATCATTCTTTATTGGTTTATAGTTTTCTCAATTCAAAAATGGAATATTCATTTCAAAAACCAAGTATATGAAGGAAATTTTGAAGAAGTTCAGAATGGAATATTGTGCACCAGTCAGCACACCCATGGTCACATGTTGTAAATTGACAAAAGATTATGAATCTATGGAAGAAAATAAAAAATTGTACATGTCAATGATTGGAATCCTACTATATGTGACGACATCTAGGATGTACATTATATAAGAAGTGGGATTGGTTGCATAGTTTCAAGCTGCACCAAAAGAAACTCATGTGCAAGCAGTGAAAATAATATTCAAATATCTAAAGGACACCTTGGACTTTGGATTTTGGTACTCAAGAGGTTAATATTTTACTCGAACAACATATATAGATGTAGATTCGATAGACAATGTTGATGATAAGGAAACGTACAAGTGGAGGAGCATTATTTTTGGGCAATAGTCTAGCATCTTGATTGAGCAAGAAACAACCTTTAGTTTCTATATCCATACTAGAGGCTGAGTATATAGAAACAACACCATGTTGCACACAAGTTCTTTGGATGAAACATATAGTGAGAGATATTAAGGTAGGATATGATCATCCAATATCAATAATTTGTGACAACACAAGTGCAAATCATATTCCAATAAAAAAACAAAGCATATTCCAATCAAGTATCACTTTTTTACATAACAAGTAGCAAAATAGAATGTCAAGTTGGAATATATTGTCATCGAATAACAAATTGTGGATATTTTCACAAAATACCTTTCCAAGTAAGGACAATTTTAAGGACGAAAATTTATATTAAAATGTACAAATCTTGGTGAATCTTACTAGTCCTTAATATGCAAACTGTAAAATGTTTGGCGATATTTTTGTAAAAATATTCAAATTTCAAAGGATTTTATATAGTTCCTATTAAATTTTCACGATTTTTTAGGTAAAATAATTTTCTCCTACGTAATTTGGGAGAATATTTAAAAAAAAAAATGGAAATTAACGAATCGTTTTTAGGGAAAAATCATGGAAAATTAGCCCATTGGAGAAATTTAGCCCCTAAAATTTTACATGTTCCAAAGGACACATTTGAATATCTCAAACAAAAATTGGGAGTAATATCCATCTCATCACCAGGTTCTTAAGGAGAATCACAAGATTAGGGGGGAATTCTTTCTATGTCTGTTGGAATATGTGTTTTGTCACATGATTTATATCAATAACAAAGGGGGATATTGTTGGAATTATTTTCATTGATGTCAAAGGATTAATGTTATCATTAATTTCATATTAGAAATTTACAAATACAAATGACATTTCCAATATTGATTTATATATAGGTTTATAAATATATTAAGAAAAAGGGGTGCATGTGAAAAAGTAAAAAGTGAAATGGTGGCTTAAAACCCATGGGTTTGAAATCTTGTGGTATTTTCCCATGGTATTTGGAAAAGTGAAATTAAAAAGGGGAATTAATTATTTAATTAATGGGTTCCATGTCTTTTTTAATGAACATGTTCCTTCATGAAGGGTTTTGATAAAGTATAAAAAAAAGAAAGTATTGAGAGAAACTGTGTGGGTGAAAAATGTAGTAGCATTTGAAGAAGTGGATGAGAAAATATTGAATATCATTCCAAAAGGGAAGAGTTGTTAAATCAATTTTAGGCCAGCTGGAATTTTCGCAATAATGTTTATTTGGGGATCTTTCAAACCATGAAATTTTGAGGAGACGAAGGTGAGATATATAGGTACATGTGGCCAAAATTTCATGCATTGGTTCACTATACTTTATGATATATTCCCTATGGAACTTAGGGTTTCTTAATGGTCCTTCAATTAGTTTGAAACAAGTCTATTTGGCATCTTCACTATAACTTATTTTTGGGACATTTCAAATTGTAAAATTTTGAGGAGACGAAGGAGAGATATCTAGGTACATGTGTTTAAAATTTAAGATGTTGTTTCACTATACTTTATGAGATATTCCCTATAGAAGTTAGGGTTTATGAATGGTCTTAAAATTAGTTTCAAATAGGCCAGTTTAACATTTTATCTATAACTTTTTTTCTGGGACTTTTTAGACTTTGAAAGTTTTTGGGATCTAAGGAGACATATAGAATTACCTACAATAAAATTAATAATATTTTTTGATAAAATTTATAATATATACCCTATGGAATTTAGGGTTTCTGAATGGTCTTGAAATTAGTTTCAAATAGGGCATCTTGGTATTTTCTCTATAACTTCGTTTCTAGGAATTTTCAGAAAGTGAAATTTTCAAGGATCTGAGGAGACATACTGAAGTATCTCAGGTAAAAATTTAGGAATCATATTTTCAAACTTGGACATGTGGAATTGTGTACAATTTTTTTCTCAGGGAGAGGCCAAAAACAATAAGCTTTGGGAAAGTTACCATAAATTTCATTTGGAAAATCAAGATTTGGTTAAACCTGGTGAAGGAAGAAGTGGAAAGAAGACTCAGTGAAAAAAATGTGAATGTTGTTATATTTTGAAGAATTTATATTTACTTGAAGGTTGGTGCCTCTCAAACAAAGATATTGGCATCTCTTGCTAAGTTGGTACTTGATGGTGGAGATTGGTGTCTCCAGTAGATTGGTGTATATGAATATATGTAAGAGTAGGTTGATGCCTACCAAGGTTTTTACCAATGGGGTTTGGTGTATCTAGTAGGTTGGTTCCTACAAATATTTGTATCAGAATATTGATTCCTCCAAAGAATTATAAAGAGAATTTTTATGGTTTTGTCCTGAAAGGATTTCCACATAAATCTTATGTTTCATGCTCTGCAATTAATATATCTCATATGTGATTGTTTTCTTACGGTTGATGAATGTTTGAAAAATTAAAAAAAATGTCTTATACTAATTCACCCCTCCCTCTCAGTGTAAGTGTGTTCTCAATATCATATAGAGAGATTCCTTTTCAGGAAACATATAATACCAACTTACTTTAAGTACAAGATATAGACAAAACGTATGAAACAAAAACAATAATGGTCAACAATACTTTATGTATAGGGCCTAATACACTTCATTTAGTGACAATCCATTATTTTTTACCAAATATGGAGATTCTTATCTTCAAATTAGTCTTCCATGTCATTTTATTAAAGATATTCGAGGGCCAATGGTGGGACAAATACACATACTTTCTAGAAAACTTCTCTATCCATTAAAATGGGTCCACATGATTTTGGAAAGAATCTCATGAAGTGTGAATAAAAAACATACTAATGAGCCTCATAACAGTCCTTTGTCTCCAACCATTCTTCAATAGTAGAATGGGTAAAATAAATTTGAAATTTAAACCATATGTTATGATAAATTCATATTATTATGTTCACTTGAATATGTGTAAGAAAACAATATCAGTCTCCATAGAAGTCTTCTTTTGGAAAAAAAAATTCCATGAAGAGAGAGAACCAATTGACCAAACATATTGGGTTATAGACACATTGGATTAAAAAAACATCCAAAAAATCCTATGATATTTTCTTAATTCACATATTGTTGATCCATTTTCACGTATCACCTTTTATTTATAAGTTTACCCATATGTAAAATGTCCCCCTACCATTTGTTTTGTTTTCAACCATGCTCCTACACATGGAAAAATTTCACTATACTTAACCACTTTTTTGGCTTGTGTTGAGATTCCATTTTTCATAACCATTTCCCCACATCCCATACAAAAACTTATCCCACATAGTTCAACACTTAGTTTATTTCCAATTTTTCCTCTAGTGCGAAGAAACTCACCTAGTTTATTTCCAATTTTTCCTCTAGTGCAAAGAACCTCACCTAGTTTATTTCCAATTTTTCTTGTAGTGTGAAGAACCTCACCTTAATATTTTTCCTTCACAAACTTTCTATCTACACAGACTTCCCCTTCGCACAATGGAACCTTCACACACCTATACTTCCGCACAATTCTTGTGTGGAACAATTCACATAGTCCACCCTTTATACTCTCCATATGTCTGACTTCGACACTCTCGTACACTTTACATCTCTTTTTCAACTACACTTCTTCACAACTAGCTTCTATAGGGATTAATCTCTCTATTCATGATCGTGATACTTAGTGAAATATTCATCCATATATTATGTTTTTCACACTGGTTGACAATCACTTATGATCCATTAATAGGTTCTGATTTGTGGGGTAAAGGGAGATGATATGGAGTTAACGTGAATTAATTATCCTGTTTTCCCATGAACCACTTGCTTTTCAAAATAACTTCCATTTATGATTTCCAATATTTCAAAGGAAATTTGTATGTGTTGAAGGGATGTTTTAGTAAATGTTTTTTTTTGGGTATGTGTTATAATCTTTGCATGTCGGGGGGTGGATCCCCCCTATCCATGGGATTCACAAGGGGGTGGGGGGGGTGAATCAATACAATATGATTTTTACTTTATTTAACCGTTCATAAATAATTCATTCGATGAAAAACCTAATCACATATAAGCTCAAATCATAATTCATAGAGTTTAACATGGAAACCCAATCGTAAGAAATCCATAAACTTATCTTTATAAATGTTTGTAGGAACCAACCTACTATTACAAATATTGTAGGAACCAACCAACTAGAGACACCAATATCCCAACCGAGCACCAACTCAACAAGATGCAGGCACCAACCTACTAGAGAAACCAATATAATCAATTGACCACCAACTCAATAAGACTTGTATAGACACCAATATAAGATCCTCATACATAGAGTATTTATGACTTCACCTGCATGCTTCATTCCATAGAAAATCCTCCAAACCCTAGCCACATGTAGCCTCCATGTCCTAATGAGCCTCATAGAATAATTCCCAAAATATGATCCCACATTGTAGCATAACATATTCAAAATAGTGCACATTTCAACATCACAAACTTGTAGTCCTTTATAGTGCACCTTAACAATAAGAAAATCCCAAGAAAACTCCTCTTTCATACCTTTATACCCCAAAGAGACACTTGAACACCTTTATTTCACCTCAGATCACTTATGCACACCTCATACTTGATCTCTTCCTTAGATACACAACAAATGTGCACATCTATCATGTATTTATAGTATCTTTGTCCCCACTTCCAGGTCTGACCTATAAAGACTGATTGAGCCAACCTAAATATTTTTTCTTGGTTGTTGGACGAAAAAATTCATATGTCATCATTCCTAAGGAGTTAGAGGGAATTCAATATACCATTATAAAGGTCTCATAATACACTTTCCAACAATATAATGTATTCTCCATTTTTATATATTTATCTACGGTAAAATATCCTTCAAATATAGGGTATCCAAACTAAGCATAAAAAATCCAAAAAACATATTTCCAACAATATCCATCTTGTGATCCGTATCCTGGACATATACAATCTCCCCCTTTCTTTGACATCAATGAAAAAAACATTTCCAACAATATCCCCTTTTTTCATTGATGGTAACCCTTGGTCAATTTTGATACTCACCCTGTATGCAACTTTCCTTTTGTTTGCAATTCTTCCTATGTCTGCAACTTCTCCCCCTTTGACATCAATGGAAAAGGGATGCTCCCCCTGAGCTTGTGCTTCACTTTACTGAAAATATGAGAGGGATACCACTCCCAACTTCTGTCTAATATATTAAAATGCATCTATGGGAAGTGTTTTGGTAAAAATATATGCAACCTGTTCTTTGTTGGTAATGTATCCCATCTTGACACTTTGCTTGACTAGATGTTATCTTAGGAAGTGGTACTTCATTGGAATATGCTTCATCTTTGAGTGCATAACAAGATTATTTGAAATGATGATTGCACTTGTGTTGTCATAGATGATTGAGAGTTTTTTATCATATTCTACCTTGATATGCATCAATGTATTCTTCATCTAGAGAAATTATGTGCAACATGTTTCTACTACTACAATATTTTCATCTTCTATTGTGGATAGAGATATTGATGTTTTCTTCTTTCTCAACCATGATACTAGATAGCTGCCTAGAAATAATGCTCTTACACTGGTATTTTTCTTGTCATCAATAGTTCCTACCCAATATGTATCTTTATATGTTGTTAGAGTGAAGTCCTTACTTCTTGAGTACCACAATCCAAAGTATAATGTTCCTTTCAAATATCTAAATATTCTTTTTACTACTTGCACATGTGTCTCATTTGGTATAGGTTGAAACCTTGCAACCAATCCTACTTCTTGCATGACTTCTTTCTTTGATGTTGTCACATATACTAGGATGGAAATCATTGACCTCTACGGTGTTTGATATGCTTATGGAGATTCATCATTTTTTCTTAAATTACATCTTGTGGTCATGGGTGTACTAACAAGTGAAAAATCTTCCATTCTAAATTTATTCAACATTCCCTTGATGTATTTGGTATAATAAATTAATATTCCTTTGTTGGATTGAAAAGTATGCAACCCTATAAATAATGACAATCATCCAAGTATGGAAATCTCAAATTATGTTTTCATTTCTTGTTCAAACTTTTGGATCATTCTGTCAACAGTACTTCCAAAAATGATATCATCCACATAAACCACAATTATTAACATATCTTCTTTGTCTATTTTGATGTAAATATTGTTATATGTAGATCCTATTTTGAAACCTAGTTTTTGTACGTATTTGAAAAGTATTGAATACCAAGCTCTGGGAGCTTAATTTTGTCCATAGAGTTCTTTATTCAGTCTGCATACATAATCTTCATTGTTTGACAATTGAAATCCATCTAGTTGTTCAATATATACTTCTTCTTCTGGATTTCCATTTAGAAAGGTTGACTTGACATCCATTTGATACACTTTGAAACTCTTGAAACACAAAAAATGCCAAAAAAATTCTTATTCCTTCTAATCTTGCATTTGGAACAAAGGTTTCTTCAAATTCAATACCCTCAAATTGAGCATACCCTTTATAGACCAAGCTTGCTTTATTTATTGCTATTTTTTTATATTCATCTAGTTTGTTTCTAAAGACCCATTTGGTGCCAATAACATTCTTGTCTTTTGGTTTGGGCACAAGTTCCCATATCTCATTCTTCTCAATCTGAATTAGATTTTCTTCCATAGAATTAACTTAATTATTATCTTCACTAGCTTGTGTAAAATTATTGGTCTTTGTTTAATATAGCAAAGAAAATTTCAATCTTCTTCTAGTATGAACTCATACATCGATATTTTTGGTGCAATTATATGTATATTATATTACCAAACATAAGTTATCAACTGGGATTCGTAATCAAGATAGTTTTTACACTATATGTGCTGACAACAGGTGGTTTACTATGTCTGATGAGTATAGACTACATAATAAACACTCCAAAACCAATACTATGTTTCAAAATATTCAAACAATATTCTTCACATAGTTTAAGAGCCAGAAAGAAAAACTCATAAATAAAATATCAACAAGTATGTGGTTTAAAGGTTCTTTCTCAGGCAATGAATTTGTTCATTATAGGCTCATGAAAAGGAAAGATGAACTTTGACTCTGTTTCCTGAAGCAACTAATCTAGAAACAATTTGTAATTAACACTATGGAAACTTAATCAAGCTTAAAAGAATTACCAGGTAGGCTAAAACACTCCAGTATAGGTGCATGTATGGTGACAGATGGAGGTCTTGATTGTGCCTGTGTTTGCAAGGTGTAATCTAATCAATTATGGAAAATAAATATAAGTGTAGTGGGATGCTCAATTACATGCTCATGTATGGTGAAAGATGGAGATCCAACTGTTCCTATATTGCCACACTTTGCAATGAATTCTAATAGTGAAACAAAAATAAAATAACATGAAATCAAAATAGCAAGTACATGAAATAAAAAATGATACTAATAATTTACCATGAGCTTAACAAGATGGATCGGTGGGCCCTTTTCGATGCCAACATGGAATCTTTTATATTAGCAGATGCTAAATTATAAAAGACACACATGATCATTGAATTCAAACTTACATTAATCTTCAACAAGTAAATTTACAAAAAGAGTTTGTTCAGAAATCCAATCTACAACATAACAGTTCCTCTGCTCATTTACTCAGACATATGAGGTCTTATTTATACATAAAATCCATGGAGGAATGGATTAAACCGAATCCCCAAACTCAGAAAACAATTTTTACAATTTTAGGATAAATCCCAAAAATATGGGGTTTTCATCAATTTGGGCAGATTCAAGTTAGAGATCCACTCATATCTTCTACACCAATTCAAATTTTGGAAAAGTGTCCTTAAATTACACAATTTTTCACATTGTAGACAAAACTCATATCATAGAAATTCTAGATCCGATACCATTTGCACGAAAATCAAGGCGCAAGTTGACAGTTTGATATTTTTGCTAATTTTTGAAGAATCGTTCCCCCTGAGATGGAGGTCCACATGTGTGAGATGGGTGAATTCTAGCTAATGTGTTCTCATGTAAACGTCTCTCTTGAAAAAACCCATGTTGTCTATTTTCTTCTAGAAGCATTTCAAATTTCCGAACTATTTCTAGTACGAGACGGTTGTTGATGTTGGTACTGGACTAGCACATCATTGGTACCGGACTAGCATAGAATTGGTACCGAACAAGATGACTATTGGATGAACGTCGAAACAAGTACCATATGAATATGGGTTTTTGTCATAAGGTCTGCTTACATCATTCAAAGTAATTAGAGATCTTTAAACATCAAATATTCAATCCAAATCATTAATAAATCATCATAAATCATGATTAAACATAAGTTACCTCATATGTACACAATAATGTCTTAAAGACATGTCTTTTTAGGAAAATAGAAACATAGTGCATATGTATGAGGAATAATTGGTCAGGATATGGGACAAGATAAGACAATTGGAGTTGACAAAAATGACGCTCAACATTTCCCCCATGCCTTATCCATTGCATGTCCTCATGCAATAATGATCTTCAAAATTTCAAAATTGATGGTACTCCTCACTCGATCAAGAACTCCCTAAAGTTCAACCCTTCTTCAACTCCTTAAGTTTTCTTTTAAGTAGCCTTCTATACAATATAAACCTCTTGGCCTCTGCTTCATACTTATTACCCATGGAAAAGCAGTTATGATGGAAAAGTGGAGTCATGAGTAATAGATTAGATCCATTAGTGATTTGACGTTAAGTCTTATCCAATCTGTTGTGAATCATAATTAGGAGAAAGGGTTGGATGTGAATCTAATATGATTATAGGATAATGTCCAAGATTGTTCATAATGACTTTGACTAATAGGTCCCCTTTACAATAAAAGTGATATAATCATAGTTTAGATCCCATTTGAAGAGAGGAACACATAAAAGAATACATCCCAATATGATTAACTCGTTTCTTATCCAAGTTTATAAAAATGAAACACTTATTTCTTAGGTAGGGTGAATTACATATACTGAGGGTCCCACTTTCATGCAAACCTATTTATTTTAATGATAGAATCCTAAAGTGGATACTTGAAGTTTTGTAAGAACATCATTCGAGAGATATAAATTTCATATCCTAGCCTTGATTTGATAATGATTACTTCAGAATGAGACCCAAAGGTTTCTGTTCAATTTTAGGTGTGCCACTTTATTTCTTTTCAACTCCCTTTACCTGGCATAGCCACGCTTCCAGCAGGCCTGTTCAGTACCTTGGTGAGTTTACCTTGGTACCATACAAGCATGGACCCACTACCAACAAGCATGTCAGTACCTTTGTAGGTTTACTTGTACTTCATGATACTTCCTTTTTATTATATTACTCAAAAGATTTAGAATGTTGTATATTGTTCATTGACAACTTTAGCGTATAAGGAAGGTAGGTGGTATGAGAGTGTTTTAGAGTTATTAGTCACATAATTTATTTCTTGCAATTATCCGAAGGGTGACATCACCCACACTAGCCTTAATTATCAGCTATTCAATGTATAATGGAACATCTCGAATAATGACTAAGAATTCCCTCTAGTTAATCCTATTAGGGTTCTGATGAAATTTCATTGAAGTTTTGCAAGGGCGGTCCACCACATGAGGTTTTCATCAATAAATCCCAAGAGAAAATTGTAAATATAAACTTGGATAAGAAATTGTTGAATCAACTAGGTTACTATTATACATAATGATGTCNTGGAAGACATGTTGCGCATGTACGTAATGGACCAACAAAAACATTGGGAGGAATTCTTGCCTCTAGTAGAGTTCGCTTATAACAACAGTTACCAGAGCACCATTAAGATGACGCCTTTTGAGTTCTTTATGGGCGACTGTGTCGGACGCCCTTGAGTTGGGATAGGCTTGAGGATAGGTCCTGGTGGGACCAGAAGCGATCCAAGAAATGGAAGAGCAGATGCAAATCATAAGACAAAGGGTAAAGGAAGCGCATGATCGACAGAAGAGTGATGCGGATGCGCACCGAGTCGACCATAGTTACGAGGTCGGCGATCGAGTCTTCTTACGGTTTAAACCGCATAAGAGTCCGATCAAGTTTGGAAAAGGGAGCTAAACTCTCTCCTAGGTTCGTGGGACCTTTCGAGATTGTGGAGAGAAAGAGGCCCGTGGCCTATCGACTAGCCTTGCCTGATTCCTTGAGGTGTATGCATGACGTTTTTCATGTATCTGTTTGAGACATTATGTTAGTGACACTACACACGTGATTGACATGAGTTCCTTGCATGTATCGAACGACGGAGCGCTCACGGCTGAGCCAGTCCGCATTTTAAATCAGCGCGTTCGACAGTTACAATGTTGAATGGTAGATCAGGTCAAGGTCCAGTGGGACAGTTATAGTCCGCACTCGACGACCTGGGAGGACGCATATGATATGCGCCAACATTTTCCTTTTTATAGACTTATGATACTTGGTACTTACGATATTGTGGTACATTTATTTCGGCATTATACTGAGAAAATTTGGGACGAAGTTTAGACCAAGAGGGGGTGTATGTAACATCCCGCTCTGGCGCACTGACAAAACTTATTCTTTGAGGACACTTGCTCGC
>JZKD02S0634542.1:260348-270841 GCA_000966675.3 Picea glauca | reverse complement strand
AAAAAAAAAAAAAAAACATTTTAAAATTTTAATATTTTATAATTTTAAAACATTAAAATAAAATATTAAAAAAAACACATATAAAAAAAATAATTTCAAAACTAAATCATACATACTAAAATATTTGTTTAAAAAACCATTTTTTTAAAAACTTGTATGAATTTGGGCATGGTACCCATGGAGCCCAGCTAGCCCAATTTGTTAATCTTTTTTGAATATTTTTATTTTAGATATTTTTTTATTGAATTTCTTTCATTTTTTTTGCGTGTTTAAATTATTTTTTGTTTCATTTTTCGTTTTCTTTTTTACACTTTTAGGGCATTTTAATGATTCTTTTTTACAAAAATTGTATATATATATATATATATATTAAAAGTATTGTTTTTTAGGAAAATTTTAATTTTTTTTTTCATTTATTTTTAGTTATGTTTCTTTTTCACCCTTTTTTTTAATATTTTTTTTTAAATTGAATTTTGAATATATATTTTTAAATGTGTTATTTCCTTCATTTAAAAAAAAATATATGTGAAGATTTTTTCCTTTCTGTTTATTTATTTTTTAATGTAAATTTACAAAAACAAAAAATAATAATTTTGTAAATAAATTTTCAAGTGACCACTTCAAGTCCAATCTTGAGTTGTTTATTTTCACAGGGATTTGTTGTCAAGGCCAAAATTTCAATTAGGTCATAAATATCTATAATTTTAATGTTAGAAAAAAAATTGTTTTAGTTAGTATCACTTTTTGATTTGGGTGTTGATTTGAAGGTTTTTTTTATCGTCTATACGAGTTTTTAAGGCCATGCTTGAAAATAGATGTAATTTTAACCAAGGATAGAAAAATGGTGCTACCGGTAGCACCACTTTTTTATTTGGGGGTTGATTTTCATGTTTTTTATGCAACAATATGGGTTTTAAGGGCTAGAGTTCTCATTTTGAGGTCACAGTTCTCGTTAAGTTGGTAACTTTGTTATTAAAGGATCTAAACAATTGCCTTTGTTTCACACCAGTCCTCACATTGTCATCTCTACAACAATTGTTTGAAATCGAGATAGATGCATCTTAATATGTTATTGGTGTCATCCTCACTCAACAAGGACATCTAGTTGCATATCATAGTAAAACACTTTCTAATTTTGTCCACATGTATCCCACCTATGAAAAAGAGATGTACTCCATTGTGCAGGCATGATGACAGTGAAAGCATTACATTATGGGCAAGGAAATGATCATCCACACTAATCACAAGCCTATGCAATTAATGTGGACACAAGRAAAGATACAAAATGACCACCATAAGAAATGGTCCACATACTTGCAGCAATTCCACCTAAATATTAAGTACAAGAAGGGAAACACCAACCATTTTGTTGATTTCCTTAGTCGGCCCCCAGTTGTGGCCCTCAAGATAACTCTTAACTCATGTGGACATAAGACCTATGAGTGGCCATAGTTCTACAATAGTTTCTTTGACTTTGATTCAACTTATCAAACTTTGAATGTTGGGAAACAAGTTTCAGAATCCCACCTATGAGATGCACTCTTGTGCTATCTTGACCAAATGTGTGTTCCTTCATGCGAGTGAGCAAAGCTAATTTGGAAGGAACATTACAATCAAGTGGTAGGGCACTTTGGGGTGAAGAATACAACAATAATACTTCAGAAGCATTTCTATTGGCCCAAGCTTTGACATGACATTGACCAGTACATCAGGTCGTGCACATACTACGCCATCACTAAGCCATCCATCAATAAAAAGGGGTTGTACACTCTTCTCCCTACACTAAACAAGCCCTAGGAGTTCGTCTCTATGGATTACATGTGAAGGTTTCCCTCCACCAAACATGGTCATAAATTGTTTTTTGGGTTGTTGATCGGTTCTCTAATATGGCCATTTTAACACCCTATAAATAGAGTATCATAGTTGCATCCCCAGCTAAACTCTTGTTTGCGCATGTTTGGGTTCATTTTGAGCTATTGTGGACCATCATTTTAGATAGGGACAACAGGTTCCTTAGCACATTTTGGTCGAGCCTATGGTCTCTAATTGACACCAAGTTGACCAAATCGAATACCTTTCAACCCTAAACAGATGAACAAATAAAAGTGGTCAACAAGATGATTTTTCATATGCTACGCATGTACAACTCCAAGCATCCATGTACATGGGATGAGATCCTCCCATGTGTTCAATATAGCTATAAAAAATCCCTCTATATCACTATTTTCCACAACCCTTTTTAGGTATGCTTTAGGTTCCATCCATTGGCCCCCATTGATGTAGTTATACCCATTTCTGCTTCCCAGATAGAGTCCTCCGATACTCAAACCAAGGCAGACAGAGTGGTTGGGGTTGCATTTGTAGAAAGAGTGCCTCATAGGCTCCCACGGGAAGCTTAGACCACTCTGATACATGCCTTACACTATCACCAAGTTTGTGGGTGACAATGCTTTTGAATTGAGTATCCCTCCTTTCCTTGGCTTTTGAATTGAATATTTAATGTGGAGCTACTTCAACCATATTTCCCACCTTTGATGGACACCTCAGAGATGGCAGAGAAATTGGCCTTGTAACATACCCCAGTCCAACTAAGGAACATTAAAAGTGGAAAATGCATTTAAAAATAAGATTTTCTACTTAATAATTCCTTATATCTTACCAACTACAGATAACACACATATTTAACCATTTGATTGACATAATAGTTCTAAATGCATATAAAAACATATATTAAAAAACATGAATGCATCTAGTAAGCAGACAACAAACACACGACATTCATATAAACCATTTGCATAGTGGAACATCATCATAAAAACAACAAAAAACGTATCTATTAATAATTAATCAACTGGTTGTGCTCAAATGATGAACCTCCCAACCATAAGCACTATTGTTCATTTTATTTCAACAACAGGCCACCCCCAAGCTAAGGCTATGAGTCCACAATGAGATCCAACACCTCTGGTTGTCCACTCTCCACACACAGTAGCCCCAAAACCCAGGTTCTACTCCCACAGCAGGTCCAATCATCTAGCTATTTTCCCCATAACCCACACAACCCAAAAAATGCACCCCCTTCACTGCTCACAGTCCCTCAAGTTGTACCATTCATTTGTCAGTTCTTCTAGTGCACTCAGTTGGCTAGAAATATCTCAGATGGGGCTCCAAGAACTCTCAGTTAATTCCAGAGTGCTCACAATAGTCCACACAAGGCTCGTGATCCATTTCCTCAATAGGAAATGAACTATAGGATTACAAATCATTTTACTAGAACATGGGCCTCTTTCTCATCATCAAACACAACCAAACCATGGCTTTCTTAAATCACAAAATGGTTGGTGCTCTTCCCAGCACTCAACCCTTTCTCGTTGTCCAAAATCTACATGTAAAAACTATTGGATTACTGAGAGGGGGGGTGAATCAGTAATAGAGCAATTAAATCATTGTTAACCACAAAATGCAAGTGTTATATCAATGTAGAATTATCATCCAATAGTTGCAGAGTAAATAAACAATGAACAAATGAGAAATCATACACATACACAGTACACCAATGTTTTTATGTGGAAACCCAAAGTGAGAGAAAACCACAGAATGCTATTTCTTATATGTATTTAAGAATTACATTCATTGGAAGCACCAACTTCCTTTGTTTTCCAGCTGCAACTGGAAGGAGGCTCCAACCCCCTAGTTTCCCAAGCTACAACTAGAAGGAGGCTATTACCCCCTATGTTCTCTGGCTACAACCACGTGTCCTTGCCCCGTCCAACCTCCCTGACGTAGAAGTAGAATGATGGAACCATTGTCACACTATCACTATGTGATATACTGTTGTAAACATGTACCAATCAACCTGTAACAACCTATACCAATAAACTGTGCTAATATGTACCATACATCAACATGTACCTCAACCCATACCATAAACAAATGCATCAACCATGCACCAAACCTGTACAAATAACCTATCACAATAACCTGTCCAAACAACCTGTAATCAACTTGTACCATAAACAAGTACATCAACCATGCACCAACCTATACCTCAACCAAAATCCCTCATCAATTTCATCATCCAAATCTGATTTGTAACTTTGTAATAGACCCGGTCTATATGATCACATACCTACAAACCTTCCTTAACTTTAACAACAAGAAACTATCATTTTCATCAAACTTTACTTTAGTCTCACATGACTAATTTTGGATTAGTCAACAACCCTAACTTGAAATAATCATAACTATGTACCTATAATGAATAAATATTTGAAAATAGTACACAATGTTCTTGAGTGTCTTGTATGCAATTCCTTCAGGTTTCACTACTTGGAACCTCTCAGAAAAGGAGTTATATCAAAAATGGCATACCTTGTTGAATTCTAGCTTATTCTAGAGAGTGATATTGTAGAGCATGCCCCACATGGAATATGTTTTGTATGGATCTAAAAATGGTACAAAGAATACTAAATAATGTAATTTAACCAATACATTTGGTCTTATAGAATTTGGTTCTGTTATGAAGAAGTTATGATGTTTTTACCCGAAACACATGTTTTAGACTAGTTTCAGGACTAGCCACAAACCCTATTTTCCACGGAGTGTAACTCCAAACATACAATGACCCACAAGATGAAATTTGTATCATAGCTACTTGGATATGTTTCCTCAATGGCCTCCCAATTTCATGGTATGAATTATTCTAGAAAAAAAATTATTACACAAATGGTGAGATGGCCTGTAAATAACATACCTTAGAAAGCATCATCAAAAGAATTTATCCTCCCTTGAATTTTGGCCTTCTTTACCTCTCCTTCCCTCTAAAATTCAACTTAGATATCCTTTGGTTACCTCAGTCACTTGTAGATATTCAATATGCTCAAGTGTGTTTAAAATGAGATATCCTTTCCTCTTATTTATACTTTCATGTAGCTTCCTCAAGGGGTTACCTTCTAACCATCTTAACCCACTTTCCTTATTTTAGGGCTAACCCACTTCTAACCACTTGTCCACTTAGTAATTTATCCATTAAATTTATTTTGTACTAACCACTTGTCCACTTAGTAATTTCTCCATTAACTTTATTATTTAAATAATTTCTTTTGTATCCACTTTGACTACTTTGACCTTTTGGGGCTTCTAGATGACTCATGAGGGTTCTCCAACTTCACATGGTCATAACTCTTTAACCGTGAGGAGTTATGTGACGTTCCACATACCACTAGAAATGACATGACATGTACTATCCATCTAGAATAGTCTTGCCTGCAAATATATCAAAACTCATACCATTATCCATAAAACAAACTTGGTTCCATTACCCTAACCATTGTGCTACCAGAATTCGCTACCGGACTTTCTTCAAGGGTTGACATCAATTATAACCAACCCAAATAATCAACAATATCCCCCTTTGGAATTGATGAAAACACTCTGATGCAATAGTGAACTCATATCACTCATGCTCCCCCTATGACCATCGCTCCCCCTGAAACCATGTCTCTATGCTCTGAATCTGATAAATCTCTCCCCCTTTGTCATCAATAGCAAAGGTATCTTTCCATCCAGGGCTACTCCCCCTAACTGAACTATCCTTGGGGATACTCCCCCTAAACTCTTCCTAAAACTGATCTCCCAACCTAAATTGTCCTCTTTATGGTGCTTCCTCGTGTACATATAAGACATATAAGATAAGAATTCAAAATAATTCATTTTGGAGTAGAAATTACTCCGAGTCTTTGGCAATGATACTCAAAGGATTCTCATGGAAGCAGTTTTGTAAATATGTCTGCCACTTGTTCTTTTGTGCCCACATATTCAACTCTGATGTTCTTCTTTGCAACTTGTTCCCATAGAAAGTGATACTTGATTGGAATGTTCTTTGTCTTGGAGTACATCACCATTTTCTTTGAGATACTGATGGCACTTGTATTATCACAATAGATGGGAATGGGCTCATAATACTCAACATGTATATCTGTCATAGTATGTTTCATCCATAGAAATTGTGTACAACATGTTGTTGCTGCAATATACTCTGTCTCAGATGTAGATAAGGATACTGATGATTGTTTCTTTATTGGCCATTATACTAAACACTCACCCAAGTAGAACGATGTTGCATTGGTGTTTCGTTGGTCATCAATGCAACCTGCCCAATCTACATTTGTGTAGGAAATAAGTGATAGATCCTTTCTTTTTGGAGACCATAATCCAAACTCTTTTGTTCCTTTGATATATATGAAAATTCTCTTCACTCCTAGTATATATGATTCCTTTGGTGTTGCTTGAAATCGTGCCACCTGTCCAACTGCTTGCATTACATATGGTCTGGATGCTGTCACATATAGTAAGTTTCCAATCATTAACCTGTATTGCCTCTGGCTTGTAGAATTTGAATCATCATCTTTGCTCAACTTGCAACTGGTTTGCTTAGGAGTGATAATTGGTTTGCAATCTTCCATTCCAAACCTCTTTAGCATTTCCTTGATATACTTAGCTTGAAAAATAAAAATTCATTGGTTGTTTTGACATATCTGAAGATCCAGAAAGAAGGATATTTCTCTGAGTAATGACATTTCAAATTCGTTCTGCATATCCTTTGCAAATTTATGTCTTAACCTGTCATCATTACTTCCAAAAAAATACCATCAACATAAACTTCAATTAATAAAATACTATCTTGAGTTACCTCGATGTAGAGGTTTTTGTATGCACTTCCTTTTCTGAACCCTGCCTACTGTAGATATTTATATAGTCTAGAGTAGCATGCTCTAGGAGCTTGTTTTAGACCATACAAGGCCTTCTTCAATTTTCACATGTAATCTGTGTTCTATGAAAACTGAAATCCTTATGGTTTTTTTGATGTAGACTTCTTCTTCAAGTTCCCAATTTGGAAAAGTCGATTTCACATCCATCTGATACACTTTAATATTTTTGGAGCATGCATAAGATAAAACCAATTAGATTGCTTCCATTATGGCAACTAGGAAAAATGTCTCTTCAAATTTGATTCCTTCAACCTGTGCGTATCCTTTACATACCAAACTAGCTTTGTTCATTGTAACCTGTCCATCTTCATTCAATTTATTTCTGAATACCCAGTTTGTGCTAATCACATTATTATTCTTTTGTCTTGGAACCAATTCCCAAGTGTCATTCTTCTCTATTTTATCCAATTCTTCATTCATGGCCTTATTCCAAAATTTATCATGCTTCTACAATCACTAGCTATGTTTCCATAGTTATTACATTTGTAACATTCAATGTTACATGGGGCCACATACGCAATTATTGCTTGAACATTTATTTTATAATCCCTACAATCTGCAACCTTATGTCCAAAATTAGTACAATAAAAACAATGACCATGAAAGAAATTTTCATACTCAGAGTGAATGATCTTCTTTATGGTGTAGTCCTTATGAATTTTTTCCTTGACTGATCATGATCATGATTAAAGATTCTTTGTGTCTTGAACATGGATGGTCTTCTTGAAGATGTATCTCCAATAGTTTTCTTAGATTCTGGTTGACCATGATTCCTTCCTTTGATTACTTATGCATAACTCTTTCTATTATATTCATTCTTCTTTTCTGGCAAACTAGAGTGCTTCTCTTCATTCTCTATGACCGATGTGGATGCTTTTGTCTCTTCAACGTTCTTGTTGAGCTTGATGATTTTACTTCTCAATGTGACAACTTCTTCTTCAAGATGCTCAACCTCTTCTTCTTTCTTCATCATCTGAGACTTCATGACTTCTTCTGTTCTTTTCGCCTCTTCAAGATGGATTTTTAATGTGATTATTTCTTCTTCAAGTCCTTTCTCTTCTTGACCAAACTCTGCCTCAAGCTAGTTTAGATCGTTAGTTATTTCTTTAAGATGATCTGTCAATATCTTCTCTCTCATTTATGCTTCTTCCTTCTGTGCTTCTATGTTGGCTTCCAAATACTTCTTTTGATATTCAATATTTTCTTCGATCTTTCTGGCTTCTTCTAGCTGATTTCTTAAGTTCTCGATGACCTGTTGGGACTCTTAAAAAATGTGAACACTTTCCTTTTGTCTCATCAATTCTTTCTTGAGTGACTTGTTTTCCTCACTTAGTTCATCTAAATAACTAATCAATTATGCGTCATAATTGTCTTCCTTTTTAATTAGTTTTTCTGTCTTATTTCCTTCATGTAATTTTATTTCAAGATGTCCATGTTTTTCACAATTAAAGAAAAGCAACATTGTTATGGTGATTATGTACTCTTCATATTCTGAATCTGTTTGACATGGTGAACACAATTCTTCTTGATTTGTACCTGCATCTTCTTTGTAATTTTCTGAATCTGTGATGGGTGAAGAATATATATCATGTAACTTATCCCAAAATTCTTTGGTTGATGAACATTTACCAACCTTTTCTCTTACCGTATTAGGTAGTCCTTCCCAGATGAAATCCATTGTTGTTTTGTTATTCTTCTTCACTTCCTTCTTGGCTGCAGTATTTTCCCTTTTTGAACTATCATATCATGTAACAACTGATAGCCAAATATAATGCCCCCATGTTTGTAAAAATACTTTCGTCCTTTTGCTCCACATCTCATAATTTAAACCATTATGACCATTAAACATTGGTACTCAATTCTCAAAATAATACATGATCTCCTTCCAATAGTTAAATTGTTTCCCAAAGGAACCGGATCTGATACCAATTGTTGAATTACGGAGAGGGGGGGTGAATCGGTAATAGAGCAATTCAATCATTTTTAACCACAAAATGAAAGTGTTATATCAATGTATAATTATCATCCAATAGTTGCAGAGTAAATAAACAATGAACAAATGAGCAATCATACACATACATAGTACACCAGTGTTATTACATGAAAACCCAAAGCGGGAGAAAACCATGTAAAGTTTTTTCTTATATTCCTTTAAGAATTACATTCATTGGAAGCACCAACTTCCTTTGTTTTCCAGCTACAACTGGAAGGAGGCTCCAACCCCCTAGTTTCTCACGCTACAACCTAAGGGAAGATCCAACTCCCCAATTCTCTGGCTACAACCAAAAGGAGGCTACATCCCCCTATGTTCTCTGGCTACAACCACATGTCCTTGACCCGTACAATCTCCCTGACATAGAAGTAGAATGATGGAACCACTGTCACACTATCACTATGAGATATACTGATGTAAACCTGTACCAATCAACCTATAACAACATGTACCAATAACGTGTGCCAACATGTACCATACATCAACCTATACCTCAATTTGTACCATAAACAAATGCATCAACCATGCACCAAACCTGTACAAATAACCTGTCACAATAACTTGTCCAAACAGCCTGTAATCAACCTGTACCATAAACAAGTGCATCAACCACGCACGAACCTATACCTCAACCAAAACCCCTCATCAATTTCATCATCCAAATATGATTTGTAACTATGTAATAGACCTGGTGTATATGATCACATACCTGCAAACCTTCCTTAACTTTAACAACAAGAGACTAGCATTTTCATCAAACTTTACTTTAGTCTCATGTGACTAATTTTGGATTAGTCAACAACCCTAACTTGAAATAATCATAGCTATGTACCTATAATGAATAAATATATGAAAATAGTACACAATGTTCTTCATTTTCTTTTATCCAATTCCTCCAGGTTTCACTACTTGGAACCTCTCAGAAAAGGAGTTATATAAAAAATGACATACCTTGTTGAATTCTGGCTTATTTTAGAGAGTGAACTTGTATAGAGTGCCCCGCACGGAATACTTGTTGTATGGATATGAAAATGGTACAAAAAATAATACAAACTATAATATAACCAATACATTTTTTTCTTGCTGAATTTGAATCTGTTATAAATAAGTTATGATGTTTTTACCTGAAACACATGTTTTAGACTAGTTTCAGGACTAGCTACAAAACCTATTTTCCACAGAGTGTAACTCCAAAAATACAATGAACCACAAGCTGCAATTTGTATCATGGCTACTTGGATATGTTTCCTCAACAGCCTCCCAATTTCACGGTCTGAATCATTCTAGAAAAAAAATTATTGTGAAAATGGTGAGATGACCTGTAAATAACATACCTTAGAAAGCATCATCAAAAGAATTTATCCTCCCTTGAATTTCGGCCTTATTTACTTAAACTTCCCTCTAAAAATTGTCTTAGATATCCTTTGGTTACCTCAATCACTTGCATATATTCAATATACTCAAGTGTGTTTAAAATTAGAGAGCGTTTCCTCTTATTTATACTTTCACGTAGCTTCCTCAAGGGCTTACCTTCTAACCATCTTAATCTACTTTCCTTATTTTAGGGCTAACCCACTTCTAACCACTTGTCCACCTAGTAATTTATCCATTAAAATTATTATTTAAATAATTTCTTTTGTATCCACTTTGACTTATACTACACTCATCACTTCACTTTATTCTTTAAATTACCTTCTAACCATCTTAACCCACTCTCCTTATTTTAGTGC
>JZKD02S0634542.1:240482-252989 GCA_000966675.3 Picea glauca | reverse complement strand
CGCTTCGTCTTGAGCTCCTTCTTTGATGGGCTATCAACGTTCCAAAATAGATCAACATGAACAAGAAAATCCCAAAACTTGGTCAAGGGCCAACAACTACATATAAAGTGTCCAGGAGAGGTAGAAAACATGGTTGAAGCAATTCCACATTAAATATTGGGTGCAAGCCAAAGAAAGGAGGAATGTTTAATTCAAAATCATTCTCACCCATATCCTTGTTGATGTTGTAAGTCTCGTATCAGAGTGGGCGTATCTTCTTATGGGGTCCTATGAGGACCTCTTTCTATGAATTCAAGCATACTTTATCTCCCACTTGAAAATTGTGTGACCGTACTCAATGTTTATTGTGGCGCTAGTTGTACTTGACATTGGTTTTCTGCACAATATCATGAAATTGTTGTTGGATGTGTTGGATTCACTCAACAAATTTGGTTGCTCGATCAGCCTCAGTTTGAGCATGGGAAGACTCTTCCTATGAAGCTGCAATGGGAAGAGCTACGTCAATGGAGGCCAATGGTTGGAACCCCAAGCACACCTGAAAAAGGGTTGTGGCCAACAAAGTTGTGGAGGGATTTGTTGTATCTATGTTGAACATAAGGAAGGTTTTCATCTCATTTGTGTGGATGTTTGGAATTTTACATCCTCAAGATATGGACAATCATCTTGTTGAGTATATTTCTTTTTCCATCAGTCTGTGGGTGGAAGGCATTCGATTTGGTTAGCTTGGTGTCCATCATCGACCATAGGCTGGAAAAACAAGTGCTCAAGAACCTACTATCTCGATATAATATATTGGTTCATGGGATCCCAAAATGAACCCAAACATGTTCAAAGAAGAGCTTGGCAGTGGCCTCAACTATGATACTCTTCCTTCAGGGTGCCAAAACTATCATCTTAGAGAATCGATCAACACCCACAAAGACACAATTGTTCTCATGATTGGTTGAAGGCAGATCTAACATGTAATCCATGGATATGGACTACCAAGGCCTATATGGAGTAGGTAGAGGGGTGTATAGCCTATGTTCCTTGATGGGGAGATTGGAAATGGAAGAGCCAGTGCAGGATCTGATGTACTTGCATACATCTTGTCAAATATTCAGTCAATAAAAATGCTTTTGAAGTACTACCACTATTTGTCTAAATGAAAATGTCATGGTACCCAGTTATAATGAGCTACCAATATCATCTTTGCATGCTCACTTGAAGGAACACAGAGATGGCTCATATGGCATAGCAATCCATCCTAAAGATGAAATTATGGAACTATTGTTTATGTGTTCAATGTCTGATAGGAAGTAGTAAAGTCAAAGTCATTATTGTATAATTGTGACCACCCGCACGTCTCATTCCCATAAGAGTTAATAACTATGGTTAGCGCCACAACTGTGGGTCAACCAAGGCAATCTACGGCATGGTTGGTGTTGTCCTTCTTATACTTGATGTTCAAGTGGAATTTTTGCGGGTACATGGACCAATTTGTATGGAGGTCATTTTGTAACTTTCCTTATGTCTGAATCAATTAGAGAGGCCTATGATCAGTGTGGATTATTGTTTCCTTCCCCATAATGTTATTCTTCCACTATCGACATGCCTGCACAATGGATTACATATCTTTGTTCTAGGTGAGCTATCTACGAACAAAATTAGATAGCGTTTCATTGTGATAGGTTACCAAATTCCCATTTTGAGCAAGGAATACACTTATAGCATAATTTGAAGCATCTGTCTCAATCTCAAATGGATGTTGCAGGTCTCATAGAATAAGGACTAGTGTTGAGCAGAGGCATAATTTCAAATCCTCAAATTCTTTATGTTGGGACACATCCCACACAAACTTTGTCTTTTCTCCACCTTTGGTCACCTGGCTGGGGGCCCAAGAGATATGAGAGAACCCCAACACAAACCTACGGTATAAGTTGGAAAGGCCCAAGAAGTTGTGGAGCTTGATCATTGTCCTCAGGGTCGGCCAATTTCCATTGACTTGGATCTTGGATGGATCCACATGCACACCCTACTCATCCACAATGTATCCAAAATATTATATTTTGTGCATGTTGAAGGAACAATTCTACAAATTGGCATATAACTTGTGTTGTCAGAGGGTGCCCAAGACTTGTTAAATATGCTTCAAATGTTCCTCCCAAGTTTTGTTTAATATGAAGATGTCATCCAAATATACAACGACAAAGGAGTTTTTGAGTGGCCACAATATGTTATCCATCATATGCATGAATGTGGTCAGGGAATTATTCAAGCCGAAAGGCATGACCATCCACTCAAAGAGACCTTCTTTAGACTTGAAGGTTTTCTTCCATACATCAGTTTTCTCAATCAGCACTTGGTGGTATCCTCACTTTGGATCAATCTTAATGAAGAACTTGTATCCCTTGAGTTGATCAAGAAGATCATCAATCTAAGGAATTAGGTATCGGTTCTTGATTTTGATCTTGTTCAAGGCTCTATAATCAATACAAAGTTTCCATGTCCCATCCTTTTTCTATATCAAAACAATTGGTCTTTTGCAAGGTGAGGATCTTGGTCTAGTGTGGCCCTTTAGAATTATCTCTCGGATCTAGTGTTTGATTTCTTCATTCTCCATAACAAAACACCTATACATAGGGTCATTAGGAATACGAGCATCAGGTGTCAAATCAATTGAGTCATTTACCTGACAGCGCACAGGCACCATAGTAGGTGAGGAAATATGTCTTTGTACTCTTTTACTATCTTGTCCACTTTTTGTTGTTGTGTAGAGAGACCATGTGCAGAGGTTTTGGAGGTTGGAGTGAAATTCCATTCCCCTTTCAACCAAACCATAAATATGACAAATTTCCCAGTCTAAGAGACCACCTTTCTGCATTGCTTCATAGAAATCAAAGAGACTGTAGCAGTTGGGACTGCCTCTGGTACCCAGTAGAGTTGATCTCCCAAAGTAATAATGACACTACAGGGCCTAGATTCATAAACAACATGATGCTTCTACATATATGGTTGTCCGAACAAAACATCACAAACTTCAAGGGAGAAAACATCATACAATACCTTGTCTTTGAATGATTTGATTCCATAATACATGTGACATTGTTGGCTGACGTGGATGTCCCATCCCTAGCTGAGCCAACCGATGGTGTATTGTTGAGGATGCGACATTGTTTTCATGTTCAACCTGTTTATGACCTTTTCTAACATTGTGTTCTTCTGCCTACCACTATCAACAATGAAATGGAATGGAGTCCCCTTCACCCACATTTGTGAATGGAAAAGGCACTCCCCTTCTTCAGGATCCATTTGTTCCTCTGGCTAGAATTTTGTGGTAGCGATGGTGAAACTAGATTCTATGTCAATGATATGTTTTCCCTTTTTTGGTTTTGAATCATATTCTGAACTAGAATCTGACCCTAAGTCTTTCATCTCAGCCAACAATGACTTTTTGGAGTGACATTCAGTAGTATTGTTCCAAGGGCTTTGTTAGGATATTTAGACACTCAGGAGTTAGTTAAGATCTACTTGGTATAATGTGTCATTAGGTAAAAGTGTGTTTCTTAGTGTGCTTCTTTAGTATGCATTAGTATGTATTTATAGTTAGGAAATCTAACGGTCACATTATGTTCCTGACATAGGTTGATCTGACAGTTCATATTCTCCTCGATCTTAATGGCCATTGATTTGTGGCTTAGCACCCGATTGGTCCATGATCTCTATTTAAAGTGCATGGAGGTTCATTTGCCGATGATCGATGGTGAGAAACTATCTTGTAAAATCTCTCTATAATCATTTTCTTTTGCATTAATAAACTACTCCAAGTGGCCGCGTTGGCTAGGGTCATGGATGTTTCCCCATAGGGGTTTTACCATGTCAAAGCATCGGTGTGTTGATATTTGATCTAGTTTTCTGAGTGTTTATTGAAGGTGTTTGTCCTCTGTTGGAATACATGTTTTTTTGAACATGGTATCAGAGCATGTTTGAAGACCCACTCCTATTGTAGATCAAGATCATGAAGCCGAGTTTCCTCATCTCTATTTTCTACCATTTGTGTACATTTTTGGGCTGTGAGGACTATTCCATTGCATCTGGGGTGATTGTTTCAGTCAAGAACGTTTTTCATTTCACTCAAAAAGGTTTCTTTTTACCCAAGATACAACCATTTCAGCTAGATCTGGAGGTATAAAGCCTGAATACGCCCTTTTTAAATTTTTGTATATTATTATTTTGGTTTTACATTGTTTGTTTTCGGGTTGCTACTCTTTTAGATATGCACATGATATTTTCCCCGCGCCCTTTGCGATCTCGTAAAATAAAAAATAGATAGGAAAAGGTGCATTTTCCAGGTAAGCTAACCAAGATCTAACCCTTCTTGTCATCGAGAAGCGAAAAGTTTTTTCTTGTGTAAAAAGAGGTTTATTTTAGCATGCTCTCCAAGGACATCTTCCACAACAACAAAAATACCCCCAATCCTCCTACTAAACAACACAATATGTTTTTCTAGCCCACTTGGTTTAAAGTTGTCTTATTAAGTAAGAGGTCTTGAGTTCAAGTCTCTCTTTTTGTTACTTTTTTTTTTAATTTCATGCTCCATTGTAAAGTGTATTTCACTTCAAGTATAAAAGTGAATCACTATAAGTATCTTTAATATTTTATTTTAGATTTATTTATTTTGCATTCAGCTTTCTTTTATAAAGTAACTTCATTGCAAAAGTGATCCCCACTTCTTTTTATAAAAGTGGGTCACTTCATAAAGCAACTTATTTGTAAATGTGGGCAACTTATCTGTAAAAGTGGGGTTATCTGGAGGGGTATCACCACCACGGGGTTCTTTGGTTATTGTTTATGACTTTTTTTAAAAGGGCATAAGTTTCACATCCGAAGTTCGTTTCATTTTTTTAAACCACCTAATTTTTTGAGATATTTCCATCCAAATCATCAGTTTCAATTTTTAAATCCATATTATCAGCATATTTAATATGGCTTCTTCTAGTAATCTTTTTCTTACCAACACCAACTACTTCCAATGGAAATATCATATGGAGGATTTATTAATATGTAAAGGTTTGTACCAGATTAACTTGGGAAAGGAAAAAACACCCACTAATGCTGATAAGAAAGTCAAATGGGCTAATAGGAGTGACGAATTGCGTGGACTGATTGGAATGTCCATATTTCCTGATTTAAGGTTCCACCTTCAATAAATTGATGACCCTGATGAATCTTGGGAAAATATTGAATCTGTGTTTGGTAAACACAATATTATTCAAGCACATTAGTTAGAAAATCAAATACTGACTTTAAGTCCAAATGATTTTTCTTGCATGGAAGACTATTTATCTAAGTTTAAAACACTCAAAATTTTATGTGAAGAATGTGAGATAAAGTTGGAGGAGAGCATTGCATCTATATTATTATTTCTAAGCTAGGTAGTGCATATTATGTGTTTGTATCTAATTTTTTATGCCATGAGAGAGGCTTTAGGGAAAGCTTATCAAAACCCACTCTTGAGTCTTTTTGTGATGCTTTGATTAGAGAGAATGATAAGCTTGTACAACTTGGAGTGATCAACACTGTAGGTACCTCCAACAAAGACTTAGTCACCCAACAAAGATATAAACCCAAGAATCCCAAGAAGAAATATCATCACCACAAAAACAAGAAACATAAGGGTCCCAAACCCACTCAGACAACTTCAACTCCTAATGGTGACAAAGGAGTAAAATCTAAAAATAAGAAGACTGATAGACATTGCAACTTTTTTGATAAAGATGGTCATGATGAGTTCAAATGTTTCAAGAAAATGACAGCTTTAGAAGAATCGATGAAGAAGACTAACATCAATATTGATTCTACGTCTTCTTCTTCTCATGGACATGCACTTTCTACTTCTGGTTTCTCCTTCAATGCAACTTCTACTTCTTATTCTAATGTGTGGTTTATTGATTTTGGAGCATCTTATCATATGGCTAAGGATAAAGACATATTTTCTTCTCTAAATGAATGTAACACCAAGAACATATTTGTTGGTGATGATAGATCTCTTAGTGTTGTAGGAACTGGAATAGTTCAAGTAGATAATGGTCATTTCAATGATGTATTATGTGTTCCAAGTATTTCTTGTAACCTTCTATTAATATATCAAATCACTCATTCAGGTGAAGGTAAAACCGTAGAGTTTTCACCTCACCAAGTTGTAATCAAAGATCCAAAATATTCTAAGCATGTTCTTGCAACTAGAATTGTTGATGATATTACCAGGTTGTACAAGCTTGACAACTTTGGGTCATCATATTTTCCATCTATTTTTGTTGCTCATAGTGATGACTTGAGAAAAATTTAGCATGCGCAGTTTGGTCATCTAAACTATCACTCATTGCAAAAACTATGTAATCAACAGATGGTGACTAACCTTCCTCTTGTTTCATGCAGAGATGGTGTTTGTGCCAGTTGTGTTCTCATCAAACATCATCAAGACAGTTTTGGAAAACATGCCTCTTGGCATGCCTTGGGCCCTTTGTAGCTTTTTCACAGTGACTTGTGTGGTACACTTTCTTCTCCTTCTTTTTTTAGGTGCAATTATTTCTTAAATTTCATTGATGAATTTTCCAGGAGTACTTTGGTTTACTTCTTAAAACTTAAGAGCAAAGTTTTTGAAAAGTTTCTGGCCTACAAGGCCTTTGTAGAAAAGCAATCTAGACATCAAATTCAAGGGTTAAGAATAGATAATGGAGGCGAATATGTGAGCAATAGTTTTACAATTTACTGCACTACACAGGGCATCCAAATGAAACACATTGTTCCATATACACCACAACAAAATGGTGTTGTTGAGAGAAAGAATAGCACATTAAAATAAATGGATAATTGTATGATCCAATCTAAAGGATTAAGTCTAAAGTATTGGGTAGAAGCCATCAAATGTGAATGTTACATAGTAAATCTCACTCCCACAAAGGCTCTTAAAAATATAACACCTAAAGAAGCTTGGACTAAAATTAAACCATATGTAAGTCACTTTTGTCTATTTGGCAGTATAGCATGGGCTCACATTCTTGATGAGAAAAGGAAAGCATTGAAGACTAAAAGTGAGAAGTGTATATTTGTTGGTTATTCTAAAGATGTCAAAGGTTATAGACATCTTCAACCACATTGTAATGAAATTATTACTAGAAGAAATGTTAAATTTGATGAAAATATCTTGGCATGCGAACCTAATTCAACGATTATTCCTTATTCGATATGTGAGCCATATTTGGAATTTGTGCCTTGTTTTGTTCCTATTCTAGTTTCTTCTTTAGATGATGACAATGAGGATGCAAATCCACCTCCACCTGCTCACCTTCCTCCAGATGAGTCCATTGAACCTGAATCAATACCAACATCGTCGCTTCCTAGATGGGTTCGTTCAACACGAGAAGTAGTTGGTGATATTGTCAGCGATCCTTCATATTAGCGTCAGACACGTTCTCAGTTCTAGTGAGCCTCTTCTCTTTTGGCTCAAGTTTCAGAGACTCGTGATCCAGAGATATTTGTAGAAGCTTCAGGTTATCCATATTGGGATACAACAATGAATGAAGAGTATCGTTCTTTAATGGAAAGTGATACTTGGGATCTTGTACCTCTTCCAAAAGAAAGAAAACTTTCCAGATGTAAATGGGTCTATAGAACTAAATATGCATCAGATGGAAGTGTTGAAGGACACAAGGCTTGGTTATTTTCCAAAGGATTTTCCCAAGTTGAAGGAATTGACTATAATGAAACATTTTCCCCTGTAGCCAAAATGAATTCCATCTGCCTTGTTCTTTCCCTTGTTGGATCACATAAATGGGAGGTCCATCAGATGGATATTGAATATGCCTTCTTGCATGTGGATTTGCAAGAAGAAATATGCATGGAACAACCTCCTGGCTATATCTAGAATGACTCTAGCCTTGTTTGTCACCTTAAGAAATATCTTTATAGTCTTAAGCAAGCTCCTCGATCTTGATATGCCAAAATGGACAACTTTCTTATTGACACAAGATTTTCTAGATGCCATTCTAATCCTAATGTCTATACCAAGAAAGCAGGAAGTCATCTCATAATCCTTGTCCTTTATGTTGATGACCTTATCCTTATTGGTAATGACTCAAAACTTTTAAACCATGTGAAAACCAGCCTTAAAAAGAAATTTGAAATGACAGACTTAGGAATTTTGCACTATTTTCTTAGCCTCCAAGTTTTGCAAACCAACGAAGGAATTTTTCTTTCTCGGTCTAAGTATGCTTGTGACCTTCTTCATCTATTTCATATGGAAAATTGTAAACCAACCCCTTCTCCCTTCCAGTCCGGAGTCAAGCTTGCTGCCACCTGTACTTCTCCCAAAGTTGATGCCACCTTGTATCATCAGTTAGTTGGTAGCCTCCTATACTTGACTCATACCCATCCTAATATTTCCTTTGTTGTTGGTCTTGTTGCCCAGTATATGAAAACACCCCATGAAATCCATTGGAAAGATGCTAAAAGTATAGTTCGGTATGTCTGAGGTACAATTTAGTTTGGGATCCATTACAACTCAGAGGGGAATCCTTTATTGGTTGGTTTCACTGATTCAGATTGGGTCGGTGACCCTGATGATCGGAAGTCTACTGTAGGTTATGTTCTCAGCCTTAGTTTAGGACCTGTCACTTGGGCCTATAAGAAGAAATAGGCTATTTCACTTTCTTCAGCAGCAACAGATTACCGAGAAGTGGTAAATGCAAGTCAAGAAGCCTTGTGTCTTCGACATATTCTTTCATATTTTGGATTCTAGCAACAAAATCTGACCAGTCTTTGGTGCAACAATCAGAGTGCCATCAAGCTCTCTAAATACCCAGTTCAACATCAACGTGACAAAGACATCGATATTCACATGAACTTCATTAGAAATCTCATTCATGATCAAGTTATTGAAGTGCTCTTTTTCCCTACAGAAGATCAAGTTGCAGACATTTTCACAAAGTCTCTTACAGAAGCAAAGTTTTCCAAAATTTGATCTATGTTAGGAGTTCAAGAAGTTGTTATTAAGGGGGGCTAGGCTCTAATGCCTCCTTCCTTCTCCTATTGTGTCATTATTGTAAATCCTTCAATCCTATCCCAAGTTTTTCTAAAGGGAGGATGTTAGGATATTTATACACTTAGGAGTTAGTTAAGATCTACTTGGTCTAATGTGTTGTTAGGTAAAAATGTGTTTCTTAGTGTGTTTCTTTAGTATGCATTTGTAGTTAGAAAATACGATGGTCACGATATGTTCCCAAAATAGAGTGATATGATGGTTCATATTATCCTTGATATTAACAGCCATTGATCTATGGATTAAAACCCGATTGGTCCATGATCTCTATTTAAAGAGCATGGAGGGTCATTGTCCGATGATCGATTGTGAGAAACTCTCTTGTAAAATATCTCTGTAATATTTTTCTTTTGCATTAATAAACTGCTCCAAGTGGTTGCATTTGTTGGGGCCATGGATGTTTCCCCATAGGGGTTTTACCATGTCAAAACATTGGTGTGTTTATATTTGATTTGGTTGTGTGAGTGGTTACTGAAGGTGGTCGTCCTCTGTTGGAATACCTGTGTTGTCGAACAAGATTTTTTGGAACTTGTACCACTTTCCAATGTCCTTCGAATTCCCATTACCCTTCTTTGTTGGTGGATTGGATTGGTTGTTCTAGGACTATCCCTCCTTGATTTTTCCTTTTCCTTGGGATATAGAGCCACTCTTACTGAGATTTTTCTACGATGGTTTTTTAGAAACGAAATATCATTTATTCTTTTTCTTTAACTTCTTCTCAATCTTGACAACATATCAGTAAGACACTCCCAGTGAGGATATGTCTAGGAACTCCATATATATTTGGATATACCTATGTAGGCCACTGGAATACTTTAAAACAAAGTGTCACTTAGAGTCTTTAATACCAATATTTTTGTGCAAGGTATGGAATATGTTGGTGTACTCTGACACCGTCTAGTCTCTCTCCTGATGTAGAGTTCTCCATCTCATGTACTGGTCATAATAGTTTCCAACAGAGTGTTATTTCTCCTTGAGGGCATCAAAAAAATCCGCACAAGTGGGTCTTGGCCAAAAAATTGCAGACTCAACCACAACATGTTTCTCATAGTAATTATCACACCAATATCTAACATGGGGAAGGGCCTTAAGGAGGGCGAAGGTGAGTCTGCAATTTTGGTTGAAGTGACTGTTGGTTAAAGGTGCCTCTATTTTTGTTGACAACCATTGAAGGATTTAGGTGAAATTATCCATCATCTCGTTCCTTTGCTGCATGCGGAATTTCTCAAGAAAAGATTGTAAAATGCAAAGCACAAGAGCTATCTAGAATGGTGGTAGATTATCTTTGAAGAAAGATGTGTTGGATATGCTCATTCGCAAGAAGATGATTTCAATAAGGATCCAAAGGCCTTTTCAACATAAAAAATAAATGATAAAACCTTAAACATATACAACCCTAACCCCAAAAGATGAAACACCAAAAGGTTTGTGGGCCCCGATGGGGGTAGTTGATACATCAACTTCCCGAGGGTGCAACTTTTGCATATGATATATGTTTAGGGTTCTCGATACCCCATCAGAAAGATATAGCCCAGAAGTACACATTCCAAATGGCCCAATGGGGTTCTATTAGGTATTTCCAAGTCAAAAAAAAGTCGTTTAGGGCCTCAAAATGGCCCCATAAGTTTGGGACTCGAAAAACTAAAGAAAAACCACCAAGTTGGAAACTATAATTTGAGCTAGTAGAATAGGTGGGAGGCCACCGATGTTCACCTGGACCATACCATTGTAACCGCAAGGATCCAACCAAATGAGTCAGAGGAGCTTGAGGAGGGGGAGCGCCTCTTCCACTCATGGATGTGGGTAAAGAGGACCCCACTGCATTTTATTGTTGATAGCGGGAGTCAAAATAACCTGATCTAAACCAAGGTTGTCAAAAGAATGAAGTTGTTTATAATTCCCCACCCCCAACCATACACTATCATATGGTTGAGTCAGGGATGAGACATCCACATCATCCAATAGTGCCTCCTTTCCTATGACATCAAGCCCTTCAAACATGATGTATTGTGTGATGTTTCCCCACTTGAAATTTGTAACGTTATTTTAGGAAAACCTTATATGCGTAAACGTCACATTGTTTATGAATCTCAGCCTTGCAGTTTCATTGTTACTCTAGGAGGTCAACTCTATAGGGTACCATAGGTAGTTATGACTACTGCTACTTCATTGATCTTGGAAAAATAGCGCCACAAAGTAATCTCTTAGACCACAAAGTTTTCCCTCTTCACGATCCATTCAAAAAGTGAATACAAGGTCACTATGACCACTACAGCCTCGGCCCAAGACCTTTCTATACATTAGAATCAAGTCTACAAGATTATAGAGGAGCACAAAGATAATGTTTTATTGATGGGGGTGCCTCTGCACTTCCAAGTCAACCATTCCATTGAATTGGTTCCCTATGCTCCCTTACCCAATGTTCCAATATATAGACACGCCCTTCCAGATAATGAGAATCTTCCATATGTTTAGCATATCTATAATATAGCCCTTCATAGCTCTATCGGCCACTACCCTTGTCAAGTGTGCTTGGGGTTCCATCTATTAGCCCCCACTAATATAGCTCTTATTTCTTCATATTCATCAATAGATTCCTCCCACACTCACACCAAGGAATATCATGAAGCCATATTTTTTGAATGAATTTAGAACCTCCAACAACAGGTTCATGGCATCCTTTAATAGGATGATGCTAAGTACAAGAAGGACAACTACTTCAACAAGGAAATCAACTCACCAAGGTTTAGATTCAATAAAAGTTTCCCCATATCCTAAGGAATATTTTTGCAATGGATACCAGTGCTTCCTAAGGGGGGAGGATTGATCCAGGTGGATCTCGATGGCCTTCCATTATTTCCACTGAATCAACATTTTCAAGCCTGTGGTTTTGATAAACCACAATATTTACCCTTTTGATGGGGAATGTAATGTAATTCCATCTCCATTTTTTAATTACAGTCATCATGTCATGATTTCCTAATGGACTTATGTACATGCCTACAACATTAATTCATTAGATCCCATTATAACTCTAGAGTTAAGCATGATTGGGCTAGAGTAGTACTTACGGGGAAGTCCTAGTGTTTTACATTCCTACGACATTTTGTAAACTTAGACCAATTTATCCCACATGCATCTTGGGAATTATTCTCCTCTCACTCTCTCATTTATAATTTAGGTGAAGTAGTTCCTTTGAGCATGCAATGGAGTGTGATATAATGCTTGTTGATATTGAATGTAACTAACATCTCTTTCTCTTCAGAGATAAGATACCACCAATCTAGCTAGTTTGTGTTCTAGAGTATTTTTCTATTTTTTCATTAATAGAAGTTGGGTTTCACTATATTTATGTGTTATCTTATATATTTTTGTTTGTATCTCGTTTTGTTCTCAACATAATCGAGATCAATGTGTATGTAATAGGG
>JZKD02S0634542.1:208708-224271 GCA_000966675.3 Picea glauca | reverse complement strand
CTGCTTGGACCAAGTAAGTACAAACTCCCTTATCTAGCTATTCAATACTTCAATTTAAGCATTTAAGTTATTTGTTGGGTGGGCGTCGACCTCAAAAAGGTCGGCCCTAGGTACATGCGAGCTGTCCAAAGACAGCCCACATGTACACGCATGCATATCAAAGTCTGCACACGTGTACACGCGACTGTCACCTCTACAGACTGCATGTACCCCCCCTAATTGATGGAAAATCCAATGAAAAGAAGTATTGACCCTCCTTTACCTTGTTGTGTTGGCAGGATGTATGTCCAGTGGAGGGAAAGGGAGCATGAGGCAATCAGTGAGTTGGTTGCTGCAGATCTGAATGTTGTGGTTGTGCTGATGCAGTGTGGTTTTCTCAAATTATTTTTATGTCCGTTTATGCACGCACAACCAAGGCTACTAAATGCCTTGATTGATTACTGGCACCCTGATGCAGAGGCATTCATGCTAGAGGGGCAATACTTTATGCCCACCACCGAGGACATTTACTTTCTGACTGGCCTCTCAAGGAGAGGGGAACTAGTCAACTTCCAGACTTTTCCTACGAGGCCAAGCAAGATCTCGGAATTGGTAGCTGAGTACTGTGAGGCTGGGACCGATCGTAGAGGTTCCCAGGTGCCTATTAGCAACATTACCAACTTGGCACTACTGACTATCTTGTTTCTTATTGGGTGGATTACCGGCTCAACAGCTGTACATTAGGCTTCGCATGCACAGATGAACTGTGCTATCCAGTGCATGAATGCACAAATTTTTGATTGGAGCACCACACTGCTGGAGTGTATGAAGAGGCAATTGATAGATTGCCGACAACAGACATAGAGGAACCTCAGGTTCAATACTATCTTGTGTTCGTTCTTTTTCGAGAGAGTTTCGTGCTTTAGTCCTCGGGTTGTAGTACGAGGACATCTGGCCTCTTTCCTCGCAGTGTGTAGATGGACAGTGTTACTTCCACGACAGGGTGGTGGAAGGACCATTGAGACCTTCGACGATGACTTTTTTGCTTGGTTGTCATGACAGATCCCTGCTATCGAGGACTACCCATATGCAGGGATAGACTTCTCTAGAGATCCATAGATACTCGTGCCTCCTGGTGAGGAGCGAGGGGAGATGGGTAAGTCTCCACCTTTGTAGTTTTTTTTGTTATTTGCATACGTAATTTTTATGTCTTTTTGTTATATATATCATTTTTTGTATGCCATAGTATTTGATGGGTGAACGTTTATTGCATGCAGATGTGGGACCCGTGCAACCTGCCGACTATGCACGGAACAGGCGTCACCCATGGCTGGAAGCCGCGACTGCCACCGTTGGGGGAGTAGCAGTAGCAGGGAACCTCCCAGCAGGGGAGGCTGAGAGGGTCCTTAGGTGAATTGAGCGGAACTTTACTGCGCTCACTCGTATAGTCCCGATGGCAGAGATAGAGGACCTGCCGCCATCCATGCAACCTCATGTTGTGGGGGCACCTCGGACATGGGCCTGTTTTAGCCCGTGCAGTAGATGACTATAACAGGGCCCATAGGCCCTAAACAAACTTTAGACTTTTTATGTGCCATGAGCACCTTGTTGTATATATTTTTTGAGGGCATAACCCCGGTGACTCGTTACTGTTCCCATTTTTTAGGCGCTTGTGTCCATCTATGTACTATGAGGATTTTATGATGTTTATATATGGTTTTTATATTTTTTGTATTTATGGATTATGTGTGCAAAAATGTATTTACATGTTTATGTCCATGATCTTTTATACGTGGGCAAGATGCCAATCTAAAATTTGATGAGCTAGAGTATCTGTGATTTGGTTTAATCTCCTAAGAACATGAAAATATGTAATATAATCAAAGTTGTGTTCTAAGAGACGTACCCTAAGGAATCGTCGGTGTAAAGTTGGATCATGAACCCGGTATATTCTATTTAGCTACGACACAACTAGTTGAGCATCTAGATAGACCCGAAGATGAGAGATACCCAATGACAATGCATCACGAAGAAACTCAATAACTGCACTATACTCGGCAACATTATTTGTGGTGTCACCTAAGCATATACCTCCGGAAGATAACAAATGACCCTGTGGTGTAAAGATTACCCAAGCCGCAGAGGCAAGCCTCTGTGTGTGTCAACTAGCACCATCTGCATACCCAACAAACACCTCAGACTCACTTGACATCTGCCATATTGACGAAAGATAACATCAATGACACGTCCATAACACTTTTTAAAATAAATGTAAAAAAGTAATAGTACAAAGACTATACATATGTTACAAAAAATTACCCACAGTGACCTTTCTATGAGTAATACTTTTTGAGATAGAGCCCATTTCTAGGCTCCGCCAAAGCATTCCCTTCAAAATCGACCAAATGATAAGTGCCCTTCTTTAATACCTCTTTGATAATGAAGGGTCCGAACCACATGGGTTTAAACTTTCCTGCCCCCAGGGGGTCCTTGTCTTGGTCATAGACTAGGACAAGGTCGCCCTCAGAAAAAATCCGAGGATGAACGGACCTATCATATTGACACTTGACCTTATGTTTATGAGCCTCGTTGGCCAGGGCCACATCACGATGCTGCTCATCAAGCTGCTCAAGGTGTACTAGCCATTCTTCAAGTGGAGAAGTTTCTGGCAATAACTATACTACCAATTTCAGAGATGGGATTTGACATTCGATGGGAAAGACTGCCTCCAGACCGTAAACGAGTTGAAAAGGTGAGAAACCAGTTGCAGTCTCAATAGATGTTTGGTAAGCCCATAATGTTGAGTATAACATCAAATGCCAATTTAACTTGGCTGAGTTGATAGTTCGCTGTAGAATAGTCTTAAGGGTTTTGTTTACAACTTCCACCTACCCATTGGCTTGGGGGTAGTAAGGTGATGAATGTTCCTGTCGTAACCCAAGCTTTGATGTTAATTCGGACATTATTTGGTTCTGAAAGTGACTACCATGGTCATTGACAATCTCTCTCAAGACGTCGAACCGTGCTATAATCTGGTTGAATAAGAAGAGAGTTGCAATCTCTCCATCATCTTTAAACGTTGGCATAGCTTTGACCCACTTAGTGAAGTAGTCAACAACTACAATGATATAGCGGTGCCCTCTTGCTGATGGGGGGTTGCATGTAGTGTAATCAATCCCCCACTTAGTGAAGGGACCAACTGTGATGATAGGAAACATAGGAGCTGGATATGCCCTCATCTTCCGAGAGAAGATTTGGCACAGATGGAACTTCTTGACCGACTCGATACAATATTTGATAAGTGTGGGCCAGAAGTAACCTGCTCATAAAATATTTTGGGCTATTGCCAACCCGGATAAATGACCGCCACAAGCTCCAGTATGACAATCGTTGAGCACTATGACGGCCTCCTCATGAGTGAGACATCAACGCAAGATGCAGTCTACACCTCTCCGATACAACATATCATCGAGTATGAGATAATTCTTATCCTGATGGCATATCCGCCAATGCTCGTCACGAGAAGTAGAGGTGGGGCACTTCAAATTCTGGAGATAGATCAATATATCTCCGTACCAGGGGTCTGAAGATTCAATCAAAAATATATCCCCCCGGATAGGCGATTCCTCAGGCACAACATCACTTGACTCAACCGGAAGCTCCGAAATAAGTTCTGCGAAGACCAATGGCTTCTTGGACTTTGCTGAAATGAAATCTAATTCAAATTATTGGAGGATAACCATCCATCTACTGATTTTCCTACCTATAACTCATTGTGTCAACATGTACTGGAATGGATTCACGACAGCAACGACGGTGGTCTTGCAAAACAGAACATAGTGACAGAACCGTTGAATAGCATGAAATGCTGCCAACGCAAGTTTTTCGAGATGGGAATAATTAAGTTCTAGTCCTACAAGGACTCGGCTCAGGTAATAGATCACATATTCTGAAAATGAATCATCTTCCTGAACTAAAACCATGCATATGGTTGACTCTACGGCAGCCAGATATAATAAGAAATCTTTTTTATAATTAGGTGGTTGTAGCAGAGGTGCGGTTGTGAGGGTGTTTTTTAATGCATAGAAAGAGCATTGAGCGGCTTCGTCCCAGAAAAAGGGAACATATTTCTTCAGTAAACGCATAAATCCCTTGGTGATTTCTTCATAGTTGGCGATGAAGCGTCGTAAGAAGTTCACCTTGCCTTGAAGAATTTGAAGTTGTAAGATTGTGCATGGGGGGGGCAACTGGATTATTGCCTCCACTTTAAGAGGATCCACCATGATCCTTGTTGTTGATATGATGAAACCTAACAAACTTCCTGACGTGACGCAAAAGCTGCACTTGTTGCGAATCCTGAAGTAGTGACAGCGTTCGAAGATTAGTCTGAGGTGCATAGGATGATCCTTGCGCTTGCGAGAGTGTGATGCTAAATCATCTAGATAGGCCTCAACTATATGTTTGAGGTCATGAAACGCAAAAGACATGGCCCGCTGGAAAGTGGCTCCAGCATTCTTGAGGCCAAAAGGCATCTTATGATAGGCGAATGTACCCCACAGACAAATGAATGCCATTTTGTGTTGGTCTTCAGGTTTGATTTGGATTTGATTATATCCTGAAAAACCATCCATGAACGAAAAGGATTCACAACCAGCACATTCATCAATGATCTGGTCAATGAGTGGGGTTGGAAAATTATCTTTTGGACATGCCTTGTTCAAATCACAGAAATCGATACATACACGAATTGTGCCTTGTTTTTTATTGACCAGCACGGGGTTTGACACCCATTGAGTCAAATGAATAGGATAAATGAAACTTGCCTTGAGCAATTTCTCAACCTCAAGCTTAATGGTTGCTGCTTTCTTAGAATTGACTAGACGAAGTTTTTGTCGAACAAGCTTGGCATCAGGATAAGTTGTGATTTCATGTTCAACTATTTTTGAATCGATACCTGGCATTTCCTCATAAGACCAGGAAAAAACGTCGCGGAATTCTTTGAAAAGATCTGTATAAGTTTGAATCTCTTCGGGGGAGCAATCCGCCCCAATGAAGACATTCTCCATGACGCCAGGGTTTCGAGAGATGTCGATAGGTATAGTTTCAGCGATAGTCTCCATATTGCCCTCAGCATAAATTTCCTATGTAGCTAAGAGATTAATAGGAAATGACTGATCTCCTGTCATGGTGATAGTGAATTCTCCTGCCTCAATTTGGCTTAACTCTGGGAGGAAATATGATATGTGATGAAGATCTTCCCAAGGTTTTTTCGGACTAGTCATTGCTTCGATTACTACTTCGTCAGAAGGCAAGACTAAGTCTAACGAATCGGTGTTGGCGAGAGAACCCTGAGCCCAGATAGGCTCTAGAATTGGATCTAACTCTTGTGCGGGAGTCAGATCAGAGTTAGCTAAATCTTGTTGGACTAAAGAGTATGCCACTTCAGTGGCCGACAAAGGCATGGACATGTCGGAGTGCCCTGTCTCATCCATCGTGGCTGATGGGGAAGGAAGAATCCAAGGATCCTCAAAGTAAGTCGTACGGAACGAAGAAACTTGAAAAATCTCAACCTTGTGGTGGCTAGATATAAACTTGACATCGTCATGAGGAGGTGGGTAATTGAAGGTACCCATCAAGGATGGGCACAAACCAACTCCTATGTTAATGACACTGGGTTGAGGATTATCAATCATGGGAATCGTGAATGCCCCCAAAGCTGGGTCAGGTCTAGAGAAGGACAATTGATCGATGGTCACTATCTGACCCTCATGTGGAAACAACAAGACTCGGAAAACTGTAGCAACCACAGCTTGCATAGAATAAGTCCAACTTCGTCCTAACAAGAGATTATAGTTGAGGGGAGCATTGACTACCTCTACTTCGACAAACACAGTCTTCCCTCCTAACTGCACAGGGAAAGAAGGAATGATGCCATGTGGTCGGAAAGAATGACCGTCGAAAGAAGTGAGGAGAGTAGGTGATGGAGACAAAGCGGGCTGGCCAATGGCCTTCCAACATACTAACGACATAATACATGTCGAGGCGCCCTCGTCGACCACTGTGCAGAAGATATTGCGTGTAAAAGTTTTCGTGGGATGAGCCACTACTATCTGAAACACTACGTGGTAAGGTAGATGAGGTTTTAAGTCGGTGGTATCTAACATGATGGTACCTGGGTTACAAGTCTCAGTAGAGCCTAAATAAGTTAACAAGGCTTTCCTCTGAGCAGGGCAGCTTTGGAGGACTTCCAAAGCAGACATCGCACAAGGGGTTTGTGATAAATGCTCCACCACAGAGTAATTCTGGGTGGCCCTTGCATTTGGGTTGTGAGAAGCTTTCTTAAGTGCACCCTTTGGAATGTGTGACATTGTTTCTCCCAACGTCTTCTCGATCTGTAATGGAAGAGATGGGAGCTCAGCTTCTTTACCCTTCTCAGAAGCGCTTGGTTTACTATAGTCATGTGCTCTAGTCATTATGAAAGCATCACCCCTAACCATATATACGTTCACGGATGAGGGATTGTTTGGAGGAGGGAAAGAGACTTAAGGAACCACTCAAGTAGGAATGCTAGTAGGACTGGTACTTTGATTAGACTCTTCCAGCGTCTCCACTCTCGGATATGATCAGAGATATGGTCCACTGTTGTCTGTTCGAAATTGGTGAGCAACTCTATGCTAGCGTCGTATCTCACAGGTAACTGGAAATGGTTAAGGAAGGCCATTGCCAGTTCACCAAAAGAAGAGTATCGTGAGCGATCGAGATCCATATACCATTTCACAACACTCCTGATAAGAGTACGTTGAAACAATCGCAACTATACAGAGTCATCTGTCAATGAGTTAGATGACCACCAAAGGTGGAAGGTAGTCACATGATCACCTGGATCTTCATTAGGCTTGGCCTCGAACTTTGGAAATCCAAAGGCAACTTCGTTGGCATAGGAGGTCAATGTGGATCATGAAAAATAGGATCATTTAACAACCTTGTCAAATATGGCAAGTGTAACATTGCCAGAAATGGTAGTTTGGGTTGCTGCTGATAGCCTGGGAAAAAGGGTCCTGGAGTTTGACTGGCACTAGGTTGCCAGGAAAAGTTTGGCTGCTGGCCCGGATTCTGGTATAAACCATGGCCCTGACCGGCGTAAGGATTTTGCATCTGTGGAGACATCATTGGCTGATTTTCCATAAAGGACATAGGATGTTGGGCATTCATCGTGTTTGACGGAATTTGGGAAGGATTACCCCATGCCAATCCTGATGGGAGAGGCATAGTAGTCTGTCCGGGGTTCCATTGACTGTGAAAAGAATTACCCCACAATGACATTCCAAAGGAGGGAACATATCCTTTTCCTAAGTTCCAAGGTCCTGCTATATGTGCCCCGGCATAGGAATAGTACCCTGCGTCGGAGTAGACTGTCCAAAAATGGGAGTGCCCCCAGACGGGAAAGTGATGGATGCGAAAGTGTTGTTACCAAACGTCCCGTTCCAAAAAAATGGTGATGAACCTACCGACATATGAGAGATATGACCTCCAGTGTAAGGAAAAGCATTAAAAGGGACAGAAGTGCCCCCAAGTTGACCTTGTAGAGTAGCATTAGAGATCCCTACCCCTAGACCCAAAGTCTGTAAAGTGGAGTGAGTGAGTGCAGGACTTGTGCCCAAACTAGGCATACCGTATGAGAACGAAGGGCCTATCGCACTAGGTGTGAAGGGAGTTGTGGCCACCGCGATAGATGTGATCGGTCCACTGTGCGATGTAGTTGCGTTCAAGACCATGGTGGCTCGGACCGACGATGAAAATTTAGGATATGCTTCTCTTGTGGTAGCAACGGTGGTGGGAATGGAAGAATTCCCAGAGGAAGTAACAGTGTTTGTTTCCATAGCTGTGTGAGGCACTAACAGGATTTCGTAAAAACGGATTGGTACAATAACCAGTGGCCAAGTATCAGTGGTTGGGGTTTCAACTGAACCAAGATTAGCGATTGATTCCTCCGTGAGTTGTTCGGGCACAATGGTTTGTAACCAGGTTGCTTTGAAAGACCCTTGTTGGTCTAGCTTCCGCCTCAATGGTGGCGGGGGTGGATCCAGTATAACCGACGGTAGGCCCAGAAGCCTTCGTGACCGGTGGAGCTTCGGATCCTCCACTGTGTGAGAATATCCAAGACACTCTAAGGTATTCTACATGTTCAAACAGTAACACACACTAAAAAAGAATCCCCTAAGAGGTAAGACAAGCAAACACTAAACTAGTTGGAAGAACAGTTACAACAACCAACACTAGAGCAACTTACCAGTGCAAGTGCAACTCGAACACGGAAGCACCCTCCAGGTATACTCTACAAAGTGTGGCCCGATGTATGTCCTAGGTAATGCGGTATACCCTCCTAGCCACCTATGTATGTCCCTAAAAAGATTGGCAACTAGTTTGCCAGCACACGAACAGTCACCAGGCGGGTACAGTCGAAAGTCGGGTAGACCACAATGAGCAGGGTATCAAGCCCGAAACCTGTCAAGGGTATCGAGAGAAAATGGTCCGGAAGCCAATTGAGGACCTTGAATGGATTCAAGACCCACGAAGCCCCGTGGAAAATGCAAACGACGGAATCCCAAAACAAGCCCTCGATATGTGTTCTCCACTACACTTGGTCCGACTTTGGAGGGGTTATCTCCGCTACCTTTCCGCACACAACCTTTTGTTTATCCCCTATGTTAGAGGGGGGTCCCGGATAACTTCCATGAAACTGGACTTCTACACTCCCTATCACGGACTCTAATGTTTGGTTTTGAATGGCCTTGGAGAGTTTCCTCTCCAACCTAATCCAAGGCCCTAGTCCTGAACTAGTGTATGAACCCTACAAACAAAAAGTCTAATAGATTTTAAATTATCGTTGATTTTGTGGGTTTTCTTATGTCACGGGGTATGAAGGTGAAACTGATGATGTGTAAATACTAAAGCAAAAATGAATGAAAAAAGATGGAAACAAAAGACTTTTACTAAATGCAAAAATCAACAACTTTTCACAAAGAAAGATTTCCTTTTCTTTTCAATTTTTCTAAGATTTTATGCAGTAAAACATAAAGGAATTTCACTCGACTATGAGCTACTTATGTTCTAAATGCACTGCAAAAAACTTATGAACAAAAAGACTTCTCCCTAGCTATTGATGCAGAAACACAATCTTCAAACAAAGAAGAAAATGAAAAGATTTTTTTTTTTTCTCCTTTTTTTATTTATTTAAGTGCTAATCAAGCAACAAAGGGAAAATACCGACAAGCCCAAAACCAAGAAATACAAACTATGGCTTAAAGCATAGATCGCAAAGAATCAAAGTGAAGGCACACAATGGAAATCAAGAAAACAAAGACTCTTACGCTTGTCTAAAAACCATAAAACAAAATTTTTCTTTTTATGTTTTCTGTCAATTATTAACTAAGAAAAATCAGGCTAAGGGTAAGAGGACCTAACCTATTTAATGTTCAACCCATAGACTCAAACACCTGACATGAATACTTCTCATCAAAGGAGGGGATGACTACCCCACCCTGATTAAAAAGTAGCCTGTCAAGCACGCTACTGTCATTAAAACAACATGCGTGGAAACACGTGCTGAGCTGTAACAGGCAGTGTGTACACACTGTCTAACCTTGTACAGGCTTCATGTATGTACAAATTCTAAGACAAAAATAACCACAGGCAGCCCAGACTAGGAAGAGGCCTCTGGTATTGATAACCAGGGTCTCTTGAAGGCTTGGATGCTTCTTCTAACAGAAAAGAAAAATAATTGCAAGGAATAACAAAACACAAAAAGACAAATTGAGACAGGACTGTGAACCAGCAAGACTCAGACAGGATCCAGAAAACCCCCTAAGAATGTATAATTCTCATAGAGAAGAGGAGGAATGCCTCTCAAGTTCTCTGAACTCCTACACACTACTGAAACCTCTACATCTAGCGTTCACACACAGACTATAAGAGGTTAGGGCGTGGGTACACACGTGCAGGCCTTCTGCAGGCCATGTGTACCTCTGTGTGTCCCGACAATTACCGTCAAGCAATAGTCAGGGAAAATTGGTATAACGAACCAGGCTCCCTGCTAGCTCAAGCCTTATAGAAAAAAACAGGCAAAGAAACAGAAAATCTAATCTCTTAAACTACCCAAAAAACTCAACTAAATCCAGAAACCCTAAAGAGTATCTTCCCTAGTATGGTCGCCAATTCTATTGTTGGGAAAAATACCCTATGGACTAGCAAACTAGGGTCAGACTTGCATGCAGATTTTGACCGTAAAGAAATTACTTTTTAACCTACCACCCAAACCTTAAACACCTCTTTCACGATACATGCATGGAAAGGAACTACTAACCTTGTTATTGATGTTTGGTGTAGATCCTTCATTGCGCTTTGACCGCTTACTTGCGCTGCTCCTTCCAAAGATAACCTACAATCAAGACAAACAACTATGCATGTATGCTACTTTTCTACTTGAGGGTTAGAAATTAAGCATAAATTAAACAAACCATAGATAAATCATGCATTGGGACGGGGAAAGTATTCTTTTATTATTTGAAAAATGAATCAACTTACAATCAAAGTCGAGACCAGCCACCGCTCCTTGATCATGATCCTAGGATCCTCCTCTTCTGTCCTCCAACTGCTTTGCGTTAATTCTCCTTTGGCTTGAGGAAAGGCTAAAGGGTTGGGACAATGGATTCGGAAAATGGGCAGAGTTTCTTTTCTATATTTTTTCCTCCTTCAAATGGTACCCCTACCCCTTCTTTTATAGGCTAGAAGAAGCTAGGGTTTTGGACGAACCCTCGGCCATGCATGGCCGGAAGTTTCAGTTAACTGACCCATAGCTTTTTGTTCCGTCAACAACTTTCCTCTTTTTGTGCTTTGTTAGGTACATGCGGGCTGTAGTGGGCCTGCCAGCATGCACACACGTGCAGTAATGGGTTAGGGCGTGTGGCCCTTGACTCAAGAGGGTTTTCAAAGAGGTTGTTCAACAGATGTTTTGGCAATGAAGGGATATGAATTGGCCTGATGCCAGGTAAGCATGTGTGGTGCAATTTAGGGTTATAACAAGGGCATTTCTCTAACTTCTTCCTTTTTTCTGACTTTGACAAGGTTATCAAATTTTATGTGACCCATTATTTTGTGCCATAGCCATCCTTCATCTTCCTTTCCTAGACACCACTTTTCATTTCCAATTTCACTTAATACATATATGTTACTTGAAGTTCTTCCAACTGTTGCAATCAATTTTCCTAAACCTTCTTTTCTTATCTCTCACTTCTTTGAATCGAAAGCAATTTTATGACCTTGGTCACACATTTGACTTAAACTTAGAATATTTTGTTTCATATCTTCTACTAGTAGAACATTTTATTCCTTGGTATTTTTGTTTCCAATTTTGACTGTGCCTTTTCCAATGATTTTATATTAATCATCATTTCCAGAGACTCATCCATCTATTTCCTTTATTAATGTAAGAAACTTGTCTTTATCACCTGTCATGTGTTTTGAACAGCCATTGTCAACATACCAACCATTTTTATTATGCTTATCTTGTAGAGAGAGTGTGAATTCTTCATTGCTATATTGATTCTACTTCCTTATCTATGTTCTCTTCCGAGGTTCCTATCTACGACTGTTGTTGTTCTATTGTGGTTCTCTAGGAGGGACTATCATTCTACAATCTTTGGCCATGTGTCCAAATGTTTTTCACTTGTAGCATTCCACTTCAGTGCTCAATGATTCAAACTCGTTGTATCTTCTTCTTTGTGTTTCATTAGGTCTTCTTGGATAGCCATGATTTTCAAAGTTGTTTATGTTCCTGCTATTAGCTTTGCAATTTACAACTTTATGTCCAAAATTATTGCATGCATAACATAAACCAAAAAAAAATAGTTTGATACATGGGAGTTGAGTATCTTCTGAAAGGAATTGCTCTTATAAATCCTTCTTCTTCCTGAGGCCCATTTTTTTATGTCGGTCATTGATTCTTAAATGTGATTCTTCTCGATGGAGGAGTGTCCCTGTAATCTTCCTTGTAGGTCTTCATATCCCCTTTGATTATTTCTTCATAGCTTTTTGGATATGTTTCTTGTTCTATTGTTTTGGAGCTTGATCCATTTTCTATATGATTGTATCCAAGTCCGTACTTGTCATGATGAAGCTTTTGACTATTGATAATGTCATCCAAAATTTTTGAGTTGTTCTACATATTTTTGTTTTGAAGATCCTGTCTCAATGTGACAAACTCTGCTTCCAAATTTCCAATGATCCAGTATCTTTCTTTTAATTGTTCTTTGAGTGCTTCTTCAATTATTTTATCTTCTTTTATTTGAAATTTCAATTTCGTCATCATTTGTTCTAGTTCCTGGGTGTCTTCTTTCTTGTCCAGTTCCACTTGTAGCTTCTTGTTTTTTTTCTTTTCTTTGCTTATAACTTCTATGGCACTCAACAATTATTCTCGGTAGTCAACTTCTGCCTCTTCATATTCTTCATCGGTGTCTTATTTATCAGAGTATTTACTTCCATGAATAGAACTCTTTATGTCTCACTGTCACTGACTTCATATTCATCTAATGAGGAGATGTCTTCTTTGGTGCATAAGCTTTTCTTGAAAGCTTTCTTTGTGTTTCTTTTTCCTTTATATGTTTGTTTGATATTTGAGTAATCTTCATCATTCCTCTTATTTTTCTTATGAGTACATTTGTTATCAAAATGACCAATACCATCACAATTAAAGAAAATCAATGGAATCTTACCTTTATATCTTCCATTGGTTCCCTTATTTAATCTTCTAACAAAGTTGGCCACTTCTTTGTCATCTTCTGAGATGTCACTATTGTTGCTATGTTATTTTTCCTTTTTCTTTAAAAGTTTCTTCTTTTATATCTTGATTTTCATGTTCAGTTCTCATTTCATATGTTGTGAGGATTCCATGTAGTTCGTCCATGCTTATTGAGTCTAGATCTACTCTTTCTTCTAGTGCTAATATCTTAGGGTCAAATCTCATAGGAAGCGATCTTAGTACATTTTGAACAATTAAAAATTCTTTAATTTATTCTCACAATCCTATGATTGCATTTATTGTTTCATCGACTCGTAAGAAGTAAGATGCAATATTCTCATCTTCCTTCATCTTTAGTTGTTCAAACTGACCTCTGTAAGTTTGAAGCTTTTCTCTTTGACTTTTGAATCTCCTTCATAAATATTTTGATGTTTGTCTGAAATCTCTTTAGCGGATTTACAATGTATAACTTTGGTGTATGTTGATTCACCAATACCATACAAAAGTGCATTTGTGGCTTTGGAATTATTTTGACCGATTTTTATTGTTCTTTCACTTGTTGGCGGAATTTTTGGTTCTTTGTATCCATCTACTATATATTACCAAATTTCAAATCCTTGTGTCTGTATATATGATTTTATCCTTCTGATCTAGAACGCATACTTTTGACCATCAAACTATGGTATTCCATTTTTATACAAGTTGTTTCTCTCCATGATCTACCTTTCAGTGGTTAAACTAATTCCTGAAGGAACCTACTCTGACACCAATTGTTGGATTACTAAAAGGGGGGGTGAATCAGTAATAGAGAAATATAATCCTTTTAACCATAAAATGCAAGTGTTATTTCAATGTACATTATCATCCAACAATTGTAGAGTAAATAAGAAATGAACAAATGAGAAATCATACACATACACAGTACACCAATTTTTTTATGTGAAAACCCAAAGTGGGAGAAAACCACAGAATGATTTTTGTTATATGTATTTAAGAATTACATTCATTGGAAGCACCAACTTCCTTTTTTTTCCAACTGCATCTGGAAGGAGGCTCCAACCCCCTATTTTCTCAACCTACAACCTGAGGGAAGCTCCAACTCCCCAATTCTCTGGCTACAACCAAAAGGAGGCTAAAAACCCCTATGTTCTTTGGCTACAACCACCTATCCTTGCCCCATCCAACTTACCTGACGTAGAAGTATAATGATGGAACCACTGTCACACTATCACTGTGAGATATACCACTGTAAAATTGTTCCAACCTATACCACTGACTTGCATCCAATCTGTACTACTGCCCTACAATCAACATGTACCTTAATTGAGCATGTATCAAAAAAATACAACAGATACGTGACCTGTAGTTCTGCAGCATGCGTATGTATGTGCCCTGCTTGTTATTCAACCTGCGTATGTACGTGACCTATCTATTATGCAGTCTGTGTATGCCTTCTAAAAACTTCTAACCCTTTGCAACTTCTTTCACATAGATTTGCAACATGTCACTATATCCATATTGTAACTTTACCCAGTGCATGCATCCTCATACATAAACTTTACCCAAAGGCTCTATATCTCTCTCGAGTTATGTGCCAAATGAATGTATGCACCAATTTAATAACCCTCACATGAACTAGACATAAAGTCGTTTATGATATTCAACCTTTCAACACTTCAGCTACTTCATGTATCACAAGAACCCTTAACCATATGGAAAGAAATAAAAGATGTGCCTCAACTCTAATAATGATAAATATTGCTTATACCGACATTATATTTCTGTAGATATGATTTATAAAGAAGATCCCATGCAGCCACTAGACTCTCTAGGGAGAATCCTGAAATATTCATAACCATTATCGAATCTCCATTACCATTTCTCATGCATACATCAAAAGCCAACTACTCATAGAAATAAGACATACCTTTTGAACCAGTGGATAGATTTGATGTATCTGATCACTGCATACCTTCCTAAGAGCTTGTTTTCAGAATCTAAAACCTTATCTTCTTCATCTCTTCAAAATTTCATGGCTTTGGCCTCACATAGGTGTCCTGTTATATTGATATCCTGTGTGCATACATGCTCTGTTACACTGGTATCCCGCATATGTATGCACTATGTTTCCCTGTTATCCCGTGTACACCTTAGAACTTAGGTTTTTTTTGTATTCTCTGTAATTCCGAAACTTTTGTCGTCAACCCTTCATGCTACCTCAAACTTTCGCAACTTTAGATGTATCAATGAGTACCTGCAATAAGCCTTACACAATAATAGATATTCAATGTGCTCAATGGTAATCAAATGAGAGACCCTTGCCTCTTATTTATACTTTCACATAACTTCCTCAAGGGGTTACCTTCTAACCATCTTAACCCACTTTCCTTATTTTAGGGTTAACCTACTTATAACCACTTGTCCACTTAACTTAAGCACTTTCCACAATTAGTAAGTTCTCCATTAACTTTATTGTTTAAATAATTTTTTTTGCATCCACTTTGACTTATAGTACACTCATCAATTCACTTTATTATTCAAATAATTTCTTCTTTGCAACCACTTTGACTACTTTGACCTTTTGGGGCTTCTGGATGACTCATAAGGGTTCTCCAACATCACATGGCCATAACTCTCTAACCATGAGGAGTTATGTGACATTCCACATACCATCAGAAATGGCATGACATGTACTATCCATCTAGAATAGTCTTACCTTCAAATGTATTAAAACTCATACCATTATACATCAAACAAACTTGGGTCCATTACCCAAACCTTTGTGTTA
>JZKD02S0634542.1:177677-194733 GCA_000966675.3 Picea glauca | reverse complement strand
AACATTGGGGTGACAGAAGAGATTTTGTCTACTATATCACAGAATTTGGAAAACTAAGGAAACAAAGTAGTGAGTCAGTCTCTGATTTCACTAAAAGATTTAACCGGATGTATGGCAAAATACTAGCAGAGATAAAACCTTCAGATGCTTCTGCCAAGATCACATATTCTGATTCTTTTGACTCAGATTTTTGTTTACAAGGGAAAGGAGGTCACCAACATTATCTCTCATGCAAGATGCTACCCTTGAGGTGGAATCAAATATTCTAGCCTCCCAGAAGCGGAAAGGAGATTCTGATAGGAGAAGACCAAAGAATGAGGCTTCATCTTCATCTAGTGTTGATTCGAAACTTGATAAAATGGCTAAGATGCTAGATTCTCTAACCTCTGAGATATCTAAGCTTAAGATTGAAAATAATCAACCTGTGAAGGGAAGAGGCACTTATGATTCTGCAGGCAGGAACCCAAATCAAAATCCCAACATCTTCAGAAGAAATAATCAGCCAACTCAGATCTTACAAAGAGATAAGAATCCTACTGAAGATCAGAGAATAAAGGTCCCTCTTCAAAATGTTGTGATGGACGAAGACAAGGGTGAATATCAAGAAGGTGGAGAAGACAACATTCATTGTATTGGAGAAGAGACAGGGAAATCTTATCTAACATAACACGACTATGAGGAAGCATTGATGACTGAACAAACAGAAGATAATCTTATTGATGATGGCATTTTCACAACAGAAGATAAGAATAGATATAACCTATGATCAAAATCTGATACTGCTCAACAAGATGCACCACCCTCTCCTGAAAAGAGCACAGCCCCTGTTAAGCAAAAAGATCATACATCATAAAATCAACAAGCAAATCCTTCAAAGGTGAAAGCATCAGCTCCTCCCAAAAAGACGGTTGCCCCTGTCAAGCATCAAACTCCAGAAAGTCAACCTCCTGTTGAACAACAAAGCAATCAGGAAGCTCTTTCAAATCAAGTAAAGGTCTCTGATAAAGCTTCTGATAAAGTCCCATATTCATTCAATTTTGAGGCTGAAATACAAAAAATTAAAATTCCTATTCCTCTACTCAAGTTAATGAAAAATGAAATTTTCAAAAGGGATATCCTCAAAACTCTAGATCCCCAATCCGTATCCCTTTCTATTGATATCCTCAACATATATGATGAAAATCCAACCATTACTCTGGGCCAAATGATAGAAGACAGAGATGAAAGTTGTCCTCCCTTTTACATCTCTCTAAATATTCATGAGAAAACACTGCATAACTGTTTGTTGGACTCCGGTGCTTCACACAATTTGATGCCAAAGGCGGTCATGGATGAGCTTGGGCTGGAGATCACCAAGTCTTATCATGATCTTTTCTCTTTTGACTCTCAAAAAGTCAAATGTCTTGGAATGATCAAGGATTTGGCTGTAACCTTAACCCAAGCATCCATGAAGACTATGGTGATGGATATAGTAGTGGCTAACATACCTCCTAAATTTGGATGTCTACTATCAAGATCATGGATGAAGAGGCTAGGTGGCACTCTTCAAATGGATCTCTCCTACACTACTATCCCTATTTTTGGAGGGGTGAACATAAGGATATACAGGGAATCTCAGTTGGCATATGTAATCAGTGACGAGAAAAATCCATCCAATCATCCTATCTATTCGGTCGAAACAGGTATGGGATCTTGTATTTTGCAAATTGATTATTCATTACCTGATACATTGCTACTCAGAAAGCCCACAGTTTAGCCCACAGAAACATCAGAAGATGATCTTTGGACCATGTTCTTTGATGGTGCTTGCACTAAAGAATCAGTAGGAGCAGGAGTGGTATTGATTTCCCCTTCTAAGAAAACTTCTCATTTGTCCTTTAAACTTGATTTTAAAGTGACTAATAATATTGCTGAGTATGAGGCACTACTTCTGGGGCTGAATGCATCCAAAGACAGGAAGATTAAAAATTTGCAGGTGTTTGGAGATGCAGATTTGATTATTCAGTAGGTGAATAAGTCCTTTCAAGCAAAGCATGTCACGCTGAAAGCATACATAGATGAAGTGTTGAAGGTAATTCACGATTTTGCAGATTTTAAAATTTCATATGTACCTAGAGAAATGAATGAATTGGTTGATTCATTAGTTGTGTCAGCTTGTGCATTCATATCCCCTCTACCTCATAAATTGACTTACGAAATTCAAGTTAAATATAGGCCCTCTCCCCCTGATAATGTAAAATTTTGGAAGGTTTTTGAAGATGATGTTGAACTCACTAGATTTCTTGCAGTGATAGATGAGTTTGCAGATCTACAGATCGATTAGGAGAATGAACATGACAATGAAATTGAGAAGCCAAAATTCAGAAGCAAAATCGCAGCACATGAAATAGTCCAGCTGTCTACCAATAGAATTCCTAAAGGTTTGGTCTCGTTGGAAAGGTTGTTCGATAATAATGATGTGGTTGTCAAATTGGAAAGTGGGGAAAAAGATTCAGAAGTTTTGCAGTACAATGTAGCTAGCAAACAAGATCCTAAGTATGTTAACTTAGCCTCACATTTGACTGAAAAACAAAGGGCTGATTATGGAGAATTGCTAAAGGAGTTTTTTGACATTTTCGCTTGGAAATATGATGACTTGAAGACTTTTGACATAGAGGTAATTCAGCATAAGATTCTTTTGAATAAAGACACCAAACCATTCAGGCAGAAGCTTAGATCCTTCAATCCTTTGTTGCTGCCTACAATGGAAATGGAAATTAAAAAACTATTGGACGCTTGCATCATCATTCCCCTCAGATATTCAGAATGGATTGCAAATCTCATACCAATTAGGAAGAAGAATGGGGAGATCAGACTCTGCGTCGACTTCAGAAATTTGAATAAGTGCTCTAGGAAGGACAACTACCCTCTGCCCAAAATGGAGCATATTTTGCAGAAGGTGTCAGGATCAAAGGTGATGTCTTTTATTGATGGGTTTTCCGGATACAACCAGATTGCTGTCCATCCGGATGATAAAGAAAAGACTGCTTTTACTACCTCATGGGGTACATTTATGTACGAGAAGATGCCCTTTGGATTGATGAATGCAGGAGAGACATTCCAAAGGGCGATGGACATTGCTTTCGTTGGAGAGAAAGATAAATTTGTCCTGATATATCTCGATGATATCACTATTTTCTCAAGCAGCCATGAACTTCATTTGCGGCACTTAAAAAGGACATTTCTAAAATGTCGAAGGTATGGCATTTCTCTTAATCCAAAAAAATCAAATTTTGCACTTAAGGAAGGGAAATTACTTGGGCATATTGTTTCAGCTGATGGGGTGAAAATCGACCCAAAAAGGGTAGAAGCAATTAAAAATCTGTCTCTTCCTAGATCAAAGAAGGACATTCAGTCTTTCCTTGGGACTATAAACTTTATCAGAAGATTTATAGTAAACTTTGCAGAACTCAAAAAGAATACTACTGCTATGTTAAGAAAAGACTCCGGGGTAAATTGGACTGAAGCATCCAGACACTCATTCAATGCCATCAAGGAAGCCATCACAACAGCCCCTGTTTTGATCAGCCCCGATTTCTCCAAGGTATTTTACATTTTTTCATTTGCTTCAAGTGATACAATCGCAGCAGTACTCTTGCAGAAAAATGCTGATGATCAGGAACAGCCGGTTGCCTTCTTCAGTAAGGTCTTGAGGGATGCAGAGGTAAAGTATGAATTGTTGGAGAAACAAGCATATGCACTTATCAAGTCATTGAAAGCTTTCAGATTTTACATCCTTCAGGCAAAGGTAATAGCTTTCATTCCCTCCAGTTCAACTAAAGATGTGCTTATACAACCCAACATAGATGGAAAAAGGAGTAATTGGATAGCAAAGTTGATTGAATTTGACGTTGAAATTAAACTAGCAAAACTTGTGAAGGGTCAGGGCCTTGCCAAACTTCTGGCAGAAGAAAATTGCAGGCTGCTTGAAATAAATTTGGTAAGTATTAATGCAGATAACGTTCAGTCTTCAGAGGATAAAGAAGGGGAAGAAATGCAGGTCTCAGCTCACTTAGCTGATTGAAAATGGTACAGTCACATTATTTATTTTTTGCAAACTTTATCAGTCCCATTAGATTTGACAAAAACACAAGGAAGGGCTTTGAAGCTCAAAGCCATAAATTTCTGCATCAATGGCAAATTATTGTTCTGGAAAAATCCAATAGGTTTATTGTTGAGGTGCATAAACCAAGAAGAAGCAGCTAAGGTCATGATTGAATTCCATAATAGTGAATGCGGGGGACATCACTATTGGAAAACCACTGCACATAAAATCTTAAGATCTGGTTATGACTGGCCATCCTTATTTTCAGATGTGTGTGAGTTTGTGAGAACATGTGACAAGTGTCAAATATTTGATGGTAAACAACAACTGAAGTCTCTTCCCCTCAAACCTATAGTGGTCATAGGGACTTTCCAGTAGTGGGGCCTGGACTTCATAGGTGAAATTCACCCGCCTTCTAGTGGTCAGCACCGGTGGATCCTTGTTGCCATCGATTAATTTACAAAGTGGATTGAGGTTATTCCCACCCGGAACGCCAATCATACTGTCATCATGAATTTTCTACAAGAAAACATATTTGCCATATTTGGCTGCCCTAAGAGAATAGTCATTGATAACGCTGTTGCATTCAAAGATAAACACTTGGTGAAATTGTGTGAAGAGATGGGAATTTAGGTGGTACATTCCATTGCTTACTATCCGCAAGGGAATGGCTTAGCTAAGTCATCCAACAAGAGTTTAGTCAGAATTATAAAGAAGTTGCTTGAACAAAATGCCAGAGGCTGGGATTCCAAGCTGAAATTTGCTTTGTGGGATGACAGAGTTACATGTAAGAAATCAATTGGTACATCTCCTTTCAAGTTGGTAGATGGTACTGAAGCCATATTTCCTGTTCAACTTGCACTGCCAGTTGCAAAGTTTTTACAAGAAAATGATTATGAACCAAGTGATTTGACCCGGAGAATTCATAATTTGGTAGAGATATAGCAAGATAGAGAGCAGCTTTTGGAAAAAATAGAATTACATCAAGAAAAAATCAAGGAGATCTTCAACAAGAAAGTCAAATCAAATGTCTTCAAAACAAGGGATTTAGTCTTAAAGTGGGATGCATCAAGGAAAGAGAATGGGAAACACGAAAAATTTGAGGCTCTCTGGACAGGTCCTTTTGTCATAACAGTGGTGCAGCAAAACAATACCTTTGTTCTCCAAAATCTTTCAGGCGAGGAAGTAGCAAGTGGTCCTTTCAACGGGCACTTTTTGAAGACCTATTTCTCATAAGGCTTTTCTTAAAAGCCCTGTTCTACTTGTAAATATTCTTTTTCAGTTTTGTTTTCTTTGTTTCTGTCACTTGAATAACTCCATGCCCAATGGTACCAACAAAACTATTTTTCAGATTTCTTTTTAATTTTGTAATAAAGGCTACTGAGTCTAGCAAGGTTCTTGGTCACCTCACAGGGAGATGCCCATCCCAGTTGGAGCCAAATGTTAGCTCCCAAAATGAATCCATCACTATGGTTGCATTTTGTGGTTGATAGCATGGCTATTGGTAGTTTTCTCAAGTTTGGTTTTGAGTTTTTCTAGTAGCAAGACTTAGGTTTTGATTTTTGTCTTAGAAATAAGACAACCCATAAAGGTTTTCTCTTTAAAATTTTCATAAAATGATTTCAACAGCTAATGCGTGTTTTAAAGATGATGGTTAGCTGGTGAAAGTGGTGATTTTCAACAGCTAAAGATCATTTCTCACGGGTTGTGCGCTGGTGAAAGCGGGGATTTTCAACAACCGAGGAGCGCTTCTCATGGGCCATTAGCGGGTGAAAGCGGGGATCACATGTGTTTTATCCACATTTTAAAAAATCAAATGATGATATGCTCAGCCCATGTCATGCAATCAAGTATGATGCGCTAGTGAAAGTGGATAATGATGGAGACTCAGGTTTGCATGTCTAAATCAGATTGCAAAGCGGATCTCGTTTAGTAATGCATGCTTCACAATCATGGAGTCGGAAATGGCGAATTTGAATACATCATCACAGGTATAGGTGCAGTACTACTTGGCTGACGACATCAAATTGGCTCATCACTTCCCCAACACACATCGCTCACAAATGTATGCTAAGTTTTTAATGTTGAAAGATAGAGCCGAGTGCTTTCACCAGCACAAGACCTCAGCCCGAACAACAGATTGCAGTGTTTGGTGTGCAGAATCATTTGGGATTTTGAATCACAAATGGCAAGGAGATGCAGTGGCTCATTATTGAGAAAATAATTGGACAATCTGTCCTTGCTACAGGCGCACCCAGAAGTGAAAAAACACTTCTTAAATGTAGTCTATACGGAGTATGTCGAAAGGCTACAGAATGGTTGTCACCAATCAATAGCAGAGGCTTTTGCTAAAACGTTTGATGGGAATAAGGCCTGTGTTGGGTCCTTAGAGATCATCATGGATGAAGCTGCCATCACTGCAGTGACCAGCTTACCAAGATCGGGCCAGAGTTGGTTCAAAACGACTGCCACCAAAAACCTAAATTTCAGAGCATATTTGAAGGAAGAATTCAGGCATAATGCATGGAAGAAGAGCATGCCAGTTTCCCATTTAGAGGATGAGTGGCAGGATTTGTTTAAGGGCATCCAAATCTACATAACTTCAAAAGGAAGGTATGATAAACTGACGTTGTATCATTTCAATCTCTTAGACCATTTCACAGGTAAAACTCTCCTAAATCTACCTTTCTTCTTGCATAAGAGCTTAACTAAGGTCTGTAAAAAGATTAGAGCTAAACCTCTAAGCATGAAGAACACCATTTGCCACTTTGGCCTTATTAAATTGATCATTCTGGAGGAGCTAAGACAGAAGGGAAGAACCTGGAAACATTTTCTTTTTTGGGAGGGCTTTGAAACTCAAAATCAGCCTGTGAATGAACAGAGGAAAGCTGGAAAGAAGCAATTGACTCCTCAAATTAGCTCGAGGAAGAGGAGAACCCTTCCAGGACCTCCAAAAGATAGAATCTCTGGTGTGAATTCTCACAGGTCAAAGAAAAAATTGAATTTTGAAACTACTACAGAGCAACCTACAGAAAGAAGAACAAACATCTTAAACCTTCCCTACATAGACTCAGAACCAGAGCAAGAAGATGAGAGCCCTGCCATCAAAAGTCCTGAACATTCCATTGAGTTTGCATAGAATTATGAGACCTTTACTGACACCGAGGAAGGGAAAACATCAAAGAGCACTAAGTGGAAGAAAACATAGAAAATCAAGCATCTCAAAGAAGTGATCGCTCAACAGGAGGTCTTAGAGAGGGTAATAAAGGAAAGATACAAGAAGCTATTTGATAATTTTGCAGAAACCAATGCTGCATTTGAAAAACTAGCTCGTGAAAGTGTCAAGGAAAAGAAGAGGAAACATAAAATCACCAAAGACTATAACAGTCTATGGTGGCTAGCAAAGCACCTTAAAAGGAAAATCAGAAAATTGAAGCAAAAGCAGAAATCACACCCAGATTTGCAAGTGCTTGCTCAGGTTGTTGTGAACATGCAAGGGGATAAAGCAGAGACACATTGATTTTTTGATGGAATCATAGTTTTGGAGGTGAAAGTTCATTTTGGGCTAAGGCAGAGCTTTCACCAGTGCACAGCGCAATTTTACGACCAGTTAGCTGGTGAAAGGCAACGCTTTCACCAGCTAACCAGCGAATCATAAGGCGATTTAGCTGGTGAAAGAAGAAAAATCATTTTTGAAATCTAAGGATGGAGCAGGTCATTTTTCACAGGTTTTAAAGAGGTTCCAGAGTATCAAAGGGATAACAACTCGATCGAAAAAGACTCTACATTAGAGATTCATGGGAGTTTTTGAGAACCACATGCTAAACTGATTTCCTCAAGTATCGACTATGAACATTGAAGAAATCCAACTGTCAAGACAGGTGCCTTTGCCATGTTTCATAAGATCACAGATTCCAGGAGCTAAAGAATACAAATGTCAAATTTTGAGATTGAAGACAATTCGAATGCTAGTCTAGTTATTAAGTCTTTGTTATCAAGTTACTTAGTTAGATTTGAATTGTTATTTTTAGATACAGATCCAAGTTTTTAGGATCTTAAAAACCAATTGTAAAAGGCTATAAATGCCTATATTTTCTAAGAGACAAGGGTTCAAACTAGGATATATTTTGTGCTACTGTATAGACTCTTATTTATAGAAATAAAGTTCAGTTTCCTTTCGTTTTCAATATCAGAATATCAATCTTTCACTTTCTGTACTTTGTTTCAGTTTATTTTAGCTTGTGAAGACTGTTATCTCTTTATTGAGCTCATAGACTTGAAGTAAAGGATTTCTTTCTATCTTGCATTAAGCCCTACATTCAGTTGTATTTGGCAATCAAGAATAGTGTTCTTCATCCTCTCCTTTCAATTGACTTGATCTGGTTATTGTTTCCTGAAAGCACTATTTCTTTAGATGTATGATGAGTTGTCTATTACATTGATCATTAAAGACCCCATTGTTCCAAGCATACCTACACATTATTTCTAAGTTACCAAGCATCCTTAGTCTACAACCCTAAGGAGATTCTTGGAGTGATAACAACTGGCATCCTACTGACTTATCAGATTTAGTGGGATCATCCTCATCCCTTTAACCATCTCTCCTTCTCCTATATAATGAAATGTTTCTCAAGGAAGAGGTTAAAAAAGATTGAATAGAGAATTGATGAAACAATAGATTCAGAATTGTGTGAGGAATCCTGTTTGAATTAATGCTTGAGGTCTCCATTTGTCCATCAAGCCATAGTGGATCTTCTTCATGCAGTTTGGAGCAAGTGTGTGTGTTAGAAAAAAGTAACACCAAAAGGGAGCTTACGACATCAAGGCGATTTGATTGAATCTTCTACTTTCATTTAATATAATACAGTGGCATGTCCCTTTCCCATAAAATCACTCTTATTTTATTACATAATTCCTTGATCGTATGCATAGGTTGTCATTGAATATACTTTACTATCTTCACTTTGGTTGGTTTGTGTTGTCTTGGATCTGATCTCGCAAGAGCACCGAAGCAAAGTAGGAACAACAAAGACCTAAGAAAGCGATATAAAGGTATGTCACTCGTTCCTCTTTTGGTAGTAAATTCAATGATAGTTGCTTAGGGAAAGCGTCATGTCTTGTCCTATTTTGTTCTAGATCCAGGTGGATGTAGGGAGATCTATTAGTGTCCGCATATACCAATTTATCCGATAACAAAATTGGCGACTCTGTTGGGGATACAATTCATTTTGTAGTTTTTGTTGGCCATTTTCTTTGTACTTACTTTTTTCATTACCAACCAGTCTCCAAGTCTATAGGAGACCCTTATAGACTCTCTAGACCCAGAAGTTCACTCAAATTTTTTGTCCTTTTTCCAATGTTTTCTTGATTACAAACCTTCTCACACTGTACCTCTCTATGGCCTGCGAGAATCATTGATGTTCACACCCTATTGTTCAGTTCAGTGCAACCTTCTCACACCCTGCCTATATCTAGACTGCAAGAATCCCTAATTCTCACACTGTACCCCACTACCAGGCTACGAACTCATTTGTAAAAGTTTTGGATTAGGTCTTCTTGTCTTTTTGATGTCTAGATTTGTTTAGTTACCTGGGGAGAACTTCTTTTGCCAGTGTTTGATGGTTTCTTGACTTCAAATCTTGCGGTTGATTAGTTTTTGGAGATCGAAAACTCTTCTTACTCTTTATCCCAATTTTTGTTTCTTGACCTTTTATCAACAAGGGTATAATCTATGATTCTGAGATCCAAGTGCTTGTTTGGTCGAAAGCCTTTAATTGGATTAAAATTTGGGATTAATTGTCCTTTTAGATTGCTTGTTGCTTGGAAAATTTTTGTTCATGTGCATTTGAAGAGATTTTTTCTTGTCAGTTTGTTATTTTTATCTTCATYGAAAGATCGATTTGGGTGTTTGTTGAGTATTTTATTTTCATTGGTTKCTTACTTTTTCTTAGKTCCATCCCTATTTTTTGGTTTCTAAAMAAAAWAAATTTRAAGACTTTTTCTTTTAAGCAATCATTTATTCAAAAAATATTGGCATTCAAGTATTGAAAGAGAACAAATAGTGAATTTACATTTTCAATGATTGTTTGGTACTACATTTCAAAAAAGATCATACATTGTAATTTGCATTGTTCCAGAAAACTCCTCTTTCCCTACTGTAGATAGAATTCATCGGACGCAAGTTTGTATCATTCATTTCTATTTACGCATTGTTGGGTCAGAGTCTTACACAACATTGGTTTCATTTCCATCTCCCTTTGTGTAACAATAGCCTTTAATAATATCATGCAACTTTAAAATTCAACTAGTAACATTTTCTAGGGCTCTTTTGCACCAACATTAGCTAGGATAGAGCTTTGGAATAGGCAGTGAGACACACTCTCCAAAGCGCAAAACACACAATAGTATATTGTGATAGGGAATGTCAAATTCCATTTGCAACATTTTTTCCTGGGAAGCCCTTCTCACACAAGGATCAAACCTGAGGTCGCATTGAGATTGACAGAGTTACTCACCCTACTTTGTTGATCTTGGTGTAGAGATTGCACGTATTATGGGGGTCGCTTGAAGGTATACCCATAATGATGAGTGGAAGCCTCTCAAGTTGATTTTGGGCTAGATACACTGCCCTTGTGTGTGGATCGGATTGTCGACTATTCCCCCAGGCATCATTGTTGTTTGTGGTAACTTTAGTAGCCTATCTTCTTAGCATATTACGCAAGGTGACTGTGGAGGGGTAAGTCTTCATGGTACTTGGAAATAACGTTGGCCAGACTCACTCGGGCTCCTTGGATGGTATACCCACAATTATGTGTGGGAGCATGCACCAAGGTGTAAGTCCGTTAAGCAGGTTGTCAACGTAGCTTTTCCACCCTAGCCCAGCCCCTTCTTGTCTCAACACTGTGACATTGGATTTCATCACCAACTAGTGATTTCGAAATAGGAAGGTCTTGTTTGCTTGATTTTGATTCGTAGATTTTACTAGTGCGTGTTGTTTGTTTCCATAATTTGGCCATAGAATTTCTTTCGTGAGATTTTCGCTCGATCACCATTGACCCTCCACGCCGCTCACGTAGAATGCAAGGACTACCCCCAAAAGATCTAGAAGGTTCTCAACCCTTGCCTACCAACTCACCAGAGGGCTCTCCTCAATAGAGTGAAGTCCAAGACATTGCCACTCCATGAATGGAAAGAACCAACTCTTTAGAACAATTCCAAATTACAAATTCTCAAGAGGGTTTGCGACTTCCTCCTGACTCTGTGAGACATATTGTTGGATTGAATTCATCCAGAGATATTGTTGTTGAGTCTTTTGGATTACCAACCGGACCTTTCATAGGCCTTGAAGGTCAGGATCCTTTTTGGACTACTGGCATTTTTAGACGAGATATCTTTGGCTCAGGAGCAGGCGCTGATATCATTGTCACACCTGAGCCACCCGAAACATCCAATCCAGACGTGATACCTTTTACTACTACCTATTATTTCCCTGGTTTAGACACTACCATATCTTCACTGTCCCCCTTCAAGTGGCCCATTATACAATGGTCCCAAATACTACGAATCTTCATACCGGGAATACGGTGGCTAGCCAGGCCCCCATTGGCACACTGCTTTCACCCAGAATCACCCCGACGCTTCCTCCTGGATATCATGCGTTGAATGATTCTATTCTCGTTCCTACACAAATCCCATCTGGGACTCCTGGAATTTCCACTCCTTCTAGGCACCATCTTGTTCCTGGTTTTATTCCGACACTTCCTTGACCCCCTTCCATAGGGTCTCTTACATCCCCTATCGGAGGAATTGACCCTAGTGGCACCATTCAGTATTTCACACCTAATTACCAAATTCCTGTTGGCAGATATTTTCACCCTAGAGGTCAAATCCCAATTGGGACACAACCTCTGATTGGAGGGCAACCCTCACCTACCCCACCCACTAGACAAAACATACCTGCAGACTTGGCCCAGTATTGGAACTATCTTATCCAAAATAATCCTCAATTGACTGGGTGGAAAAAGCCTCAAGCTAGCTCTTTCATACCCCCTAGTACGGGCCAACCATATCCAGGTACGTCCAATTCCATTTTGGGATTGAACGTTGGACCCAATGTCCCTATTCAAGGGAACCACCCTAACCAATACAACCCTATAAATTACATACCTCCACACTAACAAATGAATCTACCCGGATCTTTGTATTATGTGCAAACTGCTTACGGTCCTACTGGCATACCTATGGGACTTCCTCCCCAAAGTCACTAGTACCCCCACATGAATAGACAGTTACCTTTCTTATCCACCCTGGACCTCCCTGATCTTTCTAGAATTTTAAACGATCCTATCCATCACTCTCCTCAATAGCCCACCATACCGGACAAACTACCTTCCGACATTCCTAAGTTCGATGGTAAACTAGGAAAGGACCCAAACAATCATGTAATGACTTTCCACCTTTGGTGTTCATCCAACTCTTTGATGGATGACTCTATTCGTTTACGTCTTTTTCAACGAACTCTCATGCGTTCCTCCATGAAGTGGTATATAGAATTACCATGAGGTTTCTTCACTGACTTTAACACCCTTTCCATGGATTTCCTCACCCACTACCAATTACCGATCCAATATGAAACGGGAACCAAAATTTGGAGTTCTTTCAAACAAACCAAAGCCACTCACATCTCTGATCACATTCATGAGTGGCGACGGAGACGACGTCTCATCAAACTTGATCTCCCTGATCAGTTATTGACAGAGTGGTTCATGAAATCATTCGTGAATGATATCGCTCATCACATCACCATGGATGGAGTTGTCACAGAAGAACAGGTGATCAATTGTGCTCAATACCTTGACCTCGTTTACTCACAAATGGGTACTCTTTATGATTTTCTCCCTAACGCACCTCGTCCTTCTACTACTGCTACTTCAACTACTCCTATTGCTTCTCATGCGGCTAATGGTGTGATTGGCACTTTCCACGCTCAACCCCATTCCACACAAGCCTCTACCACCAACCCCAAGTCCATTGCTTCTAATGTTCAACATGATCCATCTCCTACTCCTCCCACTGGGAAGACTTCTAAGGTGAACTCTGTTCAATCTACCCCTGTCGGAAAGAATAAACCCAAAAAAGGGAAGGGTAAGAATAAGGACGATACAAATAATCCACAATATAAGAAGACCAAAACACAACTTGTTGATGATAAGGATAAGCGCGAACCCCGATACCCTTGTCTTATCTGTGGTGATGATCACTACACTAAGGATTGTTAGAGACGAGCCGAGGTTACTAAGTTCCTTCAAGGGACCCTGAAACCTCCTACCCCAGTTGTGTTGTCACAACCCTTTCCTTATCAATGACAGGCCCAATTGGTCATTCATGACCAACCTTCCCCCTCCACTACATCCTATGTCTTAATGTGTACAAGTAATTCAAAGAAGAATGATGTCACACTTACCACTCGAGCCAAAGATTATTCTTCCTCCAAAGAGAAGGTTGATGAAATACATCCTTCCTTGGTCCAACCATCTCCATTGACTCCACCTACCAACTATCCTCTTCATCTTAAATGACCAAGCCTAGACATAGTTCTTCGCCCTCCCCCGAAGGGTGTTGTTCGAAAGTCTGCTTTCAATCCTCATGTGCGTGCTACCTAGAACTACAGTATTGTAGAAGATCTAGCCCAAGCACCATCCGCGATGTCAGCCCTCAAAGTCCTTTAGAGTTGTCCCACACAATGGAAGGCATTTTTGAAAGCTATTGGTGGAATCGACCCTACAGATACAAATTTAATAATTTTTGACTTGGAAGATCACAGTCCAAGGTTACCCCCTCAACTCACATTTCAAATACAAGTTATTGTCTCCAACAAGAACATTTGTAGAACAGTTATTGATGAGGGTGCCTCAAGGTGTGTCATGTCTATTACCTGCTAGAAATCCATCAACTCTCCTCCCTTAACTGAATCACACAACATGCTCAAAGATTTAATGGCTCTGGTTTTAAGCCTTACGGTGTCCTCCCTTCATTGCCTATTACGTTAGAAGGAAAAATGGTCAACGTTGAGGTTGAGGTCTTTGACGCTCCTCTCGATTACAACCTTCTACTTGGCTGTAGCTGGATCGATTCCATGCGTGCAGTTGTGTCCACTCTTTTCCATGTCGTACGTTTCCCACATCAAGGAAAAGTAATTACGGTGGACCAATTGACCTTCTTCAACTCTGATACACGTACCAGTAATGCTCCTTTCATTGTGAAACCCCCCCCTAGATATGAGAATGTCAGTGTGGGTCTTCTTAAAGATTCCTCTTTGATAGGTACTTTCCCCATTCCACCACCCTATATTCCACATCCGTTTGTCGACTCGATCAACATGATTTCCACCTCTGTTCACGAAAACCCTGCGTCTTCTGACCCATGGATAGCACCCAACCCCGGTGATCATCTTCGCTATGGCGACCAAATGCATTTAAGTCTGGTCAAATCTGCTTATCAAGCCATTCAATCGGCAACCCCTTCTACCCCCTCTCTTGGTGATCTATCTCCAAATCCTTTCCGTGTCATTTTTCCTACAGGCGAGATGATTATGTTATGTCCGTGGAAGATACCCCTTGGGACGATGGACATCATCGTTCCATTCTCTTCCTGGAACAACACACCATTGAGAGTTACCAATGGATCTCAACTCCGTCGACCGGTGTTGTCATTTCTACCATTCCCAAGTCTACACACGATATGTTCTACGAAGGGAACTTAAGTAATATCTCACCCACCATCCCCCTCGACATATCCATTAAACCTAGAGTTGTCGAAAATGTGCATATCGTAGCTTCGTGTTCCAATGAAGAAGTTGTCACCTACAAATCTCTTTTTCAATAATTTTGCAATGTCTTTGCATGGAGCTATGAATAAATGCTTGGTATTGACCCTGACATTGTTGTACACGAGATTAAGACATACCCGGGTGCTAAACCTGTCTGACAATGACTTCCTTCAGTCCACCCACATAAAGCAGTTGCTATCAAGCTTGAAGTTGAGAAACTTCTTAAAGCTAGCTTTATTTACCCTATGGCTCTAACTGACTGGGTTTCCAATCTTGTTCCGGTTAATAAAAAATAAGGTACGATCCGTGTGTGCATTGATTATAGGGATATTAACAAAGCTTGTCCTAAAGACAACTTTCCCACCCCCTTCGTTGACCAGATCGTCGACGATTGTGTCGGGAGTGAAATATTCTCTTTGATGGATGGTTTCTCTGGACTTAATCAAATCAATATCGTACCCACTGACCAACACAAGATCGCTTTTATTTGTCCTTGGGGCACTTTTGCCTACCGGAAACTACCCTTTGGTTTAAAGAATGTCAACACGAATTTTCAACATGCTATGTCTTATGCCTTTCATGATATAAAGAACATTGTCCAACCATATCTCAATGACCTACCGGCTCATTCCATGCAATGTGTCGATCATCTAGCACACCTCCGAGCCATTTTCCTCCAATGTCAGTTTTACTGTATACGCTTAAATCCGCACAAATGTGTTTTTTGTGTAGAATTTGGTCAACTTTTGGGCTTTACTATTTCATGTCAAGGGATTAGGGTAGATCCTTTGAAGTTCGAGGCAATTCTCAATCTCCCTCCTCCCTCCTCACTTCGCCAGCTACAAAGTTTGTAAGGGAAGGCAAACTTTCTACGTTGTTTCATCCCAAACTATGCTGAGTTAAATCTTGGATTTACTCGACTGCTCAAGAAAGGTTCTGAGTTCATATGGGATACCACTGCCAACAAAGATTTTGATGCTTTAAAACTGACTTTAACCTGTACCCCACTACTTTTCCCACCCGATTACAATCGTGATTATTTCTTATATCTCACAGCCTCGGACTACACCATTGCTATGGTTCTAGTTTAGGAGGATGATTCTCATGAGGAATATGTTATTTATTATCTAAGTCAGAGTCTCACGACTACCGAAACCAAGTATTTACATGTTGAAAAACTGCCCTTGGATGTCGTCCAAGTTGTTCAATGTTTTCAGCACTATATCCTTTTACGCAAGAATACTGTGATTTCCAACTGCAACCCGAGGCAGCACATTATTACACGCCAATTGCTAGGGGGAAAATACTCCAAATGGATCGTAATACTCCAGGAGTTTGACTTAGAATATGAACGCACTAAGTCCAAGAAGTCCTTGGTGTTTGTCGAATTGCTATGTGACCCTCCCTGTTCTGAGACGTAAAACATAACAGAGGATTCATTACCCAATGAATCCCTTTTTCTGATCAATTCTAATGACCTTTGGTATGGGGATATCAACGTATATCTCCAGACTCAGACTTTCCAGCCTGATTTGTCTAGCACTAACCGTCGTCGAATAAGTTACCAAGCTTATCAGTATATTATCCTCGGTGATACTATTTATCGTCGTGGGATTGACTCCATTTTTCAACAATGCCTCACCTTTGATGAAGCCAAGAAAGCCTTGAATGACTGCCATTCTAGAGCATGTGATGGTCACATGTCTGGGTATGCTACTACCTAGAAGATATTACGAGCTAGGTATTTTTGGCCTTCTTTATTCAACGATTGTATTGTCGTTGTCCAAAAATTCCATGCTTGTCAAACCTACAACAACAAAATATGATCACACCCTGCTCCTCTACACCTTCTCCGTTGGACCCTTTGTGAAATGGGGTATCGATTTCATGACATGTCACCCTCACTCGGTCGAGGGGCATGGATACATTATTATAGCCGTAGATTATTTTATGAAATGGGCCAAGGCGATGCCTACATTCGACAATACCAGAAAGACCGCAACACTATTCATATTCAATCACATCATTTCTCAGTTTGGTGTTCCTCAAGCTATCGTTACTGATCATGGTAGCCACTTTAGAAACTTCATGATGTCAGAACTCACCGAAAAGTTGGGTCTTCGCCATGAAAACTCAATGCCCTA
>JZKD02S0634542.1:72161-90652 GCA_000966675.3 Picea glauca | reverse complement strand
TGTTTGTGTTACTGATGAAAAATGTTGAATTCAAATGGACTAATTCTTGCCAGGAAGCATTTAATACACTTAAACATTAGTTATCTACAACTCCTATTCTTAGAGGACCTGATTGTACACTTCCCTTTCATATATCCTCCGATGCTTCAGATACTGCAATAGGAGCTATCTTGGGGCAAGAAGAAAATCATCTCCCTTATGTTATTTATTTCATCAGCAAGAATATGACTCCTGTTGAACTCAACTATACAGTTACCGAAAAGGAATTCTTAGCAGTTATCTATGCTATTAATAAATTTAGACATTACATTACTGTCTACTCTACTTTTGTCCATACTGATCACTTAGCTATCAAATATTTAATGAACAAACCTATCACAAATGCTCGAGTCACCAGATGGTTACTATTATTGCAAGAATTTGATATTACAATTGTAGATAGACCAGGAAAAAAAAATGTAGTTGCTGATTTCCTTTCTCAGATAAAACCTGATGATGATACCCTAGTAGATGATTCCTTTCCTGATGAATATCTATTTTCAGTTTCTACTTACTCACCTTGGTATGCGGACATTGCTAACTACTTGGTTGCAGGGAAGTTACCACCACACCTATCCCACCGAGAGAAAAGAAGAATCATTCAACAAAGTCCTCATTATAGCTGTATAAGTGGATGTCTTTTTCATACAGGACCTGATCAAGAAATCCGAAGGTGTATTAGAGAAGATGAGGTTTATGATCTACTAAAATCTTGTCATAATGGCCCTTGTGGAGGGCATTTTGCAGATAAGAGAACAACACATAAAATTCTCAGGATGGGGTACTATTGGCCCTCACTTTTCAAAGATGCAAAGAAATATGTCCGGGCCTATGATAGCTGCCAAAGAGTGGGCCAACCTAATCATAGATATGAAATGCCATTAAACCCCCAGATAGTACTTGAACCATTTGAAAGATGGGCCTTAGACTTTGTAGGACCCATTAACCTCCCATCCAATCAAAAAGTTTACATAGTGGTCTGCACAGACTACATGACTAAATGGGTGGAAACCAAATCACTCCACAGAGCAACCGAAGAAGCAGTTATAAATTTCTTGTTTGAAGACATCTTCATCAGATTTGGAGTGCCAAGAGAATTAGTTACAGATGGAGGACCTCCTTTCACTTCTCATGGTTTCAAATCCACCCTTCAAAAATATTATATTCAACATAGAATGACTACAGCATACCATCGCCAAGCCAATGGACAGGTGGAAATCACAAACAAAGTAATAGAAGCCATTCTCAGAAAAATAGTGAAGGAAAATAGAAAGGATTGGTCCTACAGGCTCCCTGAAGCATTATGGGCCTACAGAACTACCTGGAGAAATACTACAGGATTCTCTCCCTATGAATTAGTCTATGGAAAGAGTGTTGTCTTTCCTGTGGAATTTGAAATAAAAACCTTAAGGACTACTTTAGTTGTCAACCTTGATTTGACCGATGCGCAGACAGCCAGGTTGCAGCAGTTTAATGAATTGGATGAGAAAAAACTAGATGTCATTCATCAGACAACTATAATTCAACAACAAAGATCAAAATGGCATGACAAAACTATCAAGAATAAGCAGTTCCAAAAAGGTAATTGGGCCCTACTGTATGACTCTCAGTTCAAAGAATTTCAAGGGAAACTGCGTACAAGATGGCTTGGACCCTACGAAGTAGACACTATTTTCCCCAATGGAACAGTAAGGCTCCTCACAATTGATGACTCCAAAACACCATTACTTGTAAATGTTCATCGGCTTCATCTGTACCAACGCCCTATTTCCAAAGAAGATTTTAAGGCCACATGTGTGGCAGACTCTCATTACCTCTTTTTAGAGGGGGTTTCTACCCCTCATTGCAATTAATTCTTTTTAAGTTAATTTCTTTAGTATTAGAGTAGATTTTATTTACTAATAATCCCTGTCAAGAAATACCATGTTACAATCGATTTTTGCAGATTCTCAATCAAGGCACAGGCCATTAGGAAAAGATGATCCTACTTCACGAAGAGACAAGCTTTCCCATTGTTGAAACACAACTGTTAGCAACCCTTTTCTCTTTCTTCATTGCTGAAACACCACTGTTCAACGACTTTTTGACTTTTCCATTGCTGAAACACCATTGTTCAACGACTTTTTGACTTTTCCATTGCTGAAACACCATTGTTCAACGACTTTTTGATTTTTCCATTGATGAAAAACCACTGTTAGCAACCCTTTGCTCTTTCTTCATTGCTGAAAAACCACTGTTCAGTGACTTTTTGACTTCCTTCATTGCTGAAACACCATTGTTCAACGACTTTTTGACTTTCCCCATTGCTGAAACACCACTGTCAGCAACCCCACACCATCTTCCCCTATCACTGTTCAACAACCTTTAACCATTTTCCCATTTCCACGGTTCAACAATTCTTCACATTTCTCATTGACAAAACAACAACGTCCAACAATTGTTTCACCCTTTCTTTTCTGTTGCTGAAACACGATTGTCATCAACTTTCCATTGCCAAAACACTACAATCTGACAATTCTTCACAGTTTCCATTGATGAAAGAACACCGTCCAGTAATTGTTTCGCCCTTTCTTTTCTGTTGCTGAAACACCATTGTCAACAACTTTCCATTGCCAAAACACTACAGTCCGGCAATTCTTCACAGTTTCCATTGACGAAACAACACCGTCCAGCAATTGTTTCACCCTTTCTTTTATGTCGCTGAAACACCATTGTCAGCAACTTTTCACCTTCTCCCCATTGCCAAAACACTACAGTCCGACAATTCTTCATAGTTTCCATTGACGAAACAACACCGTCCAACAATTGTTTCGCCTTTTCTTTCCTGTTGCTGAAACACCAACTTTTCAACATTATCTGTCAGCAAGATTTTGTGCTCTCATACTACATTTTGTCCTTCCAGTAAACAAATCCTTGATACAATTCATCTAACAGATCAAAAGTCTCTGCCTCGACCACTGCAGAACTATCGGGGATAGGCATTATATTTTGTTTGCAGCACGAATCAGAAGGTAAAGGCGAGGTATGTAAATTTTATGTAATACAGTTAAGCTATAGTTAATGAGAAGATTCCAAATCATTATGACCACTCGAGTGAAATCATTATTAGCCACACTTGAAGGGGGGGAGGACATATCAAACTTTTATACCATCATTTCACACAAAATCACCACCGCCATTCCTATTTTACCATCCTTTCGTTCATCTCACCACCATTCGCATGCCTTCACTCGAAAAACTTACTCTGCACAGAAGCTGTTACTCAACTCTTTGACGGTGTATTTTACCGAGCTGGTAGCTATGGGAGGCTCTGTTATATGGTATGAACCCGCCACGACAGCCTTGTTAGAACACTATCCAGTAGCATATCAAATTTTTCTGCAGGCAGGATGGCTCGGTTATTTTCAGAGACTCCAGTGGTACGATCAACAACAGGTTCTCCAGTTTGCTCAAAATCTCCAGGAGGACTATTCCATTGTTCAAGGGGTTCGGATTTCAGTTACAGAAGAGGATATATCTCAGGTTTCGGGTCTCCCTACCAATGGCATCCGCATGTTCAGCTGCAAACACATCATCATGAATGCCCAACAGGATTTCCTCTTGCCAGAAGAACAAATTGAACCTAAAGGTCGGGGTGTCTGACTCAGCTCATTGCCGCCTCCATGGCCAGAAGTTGCAAAATTTGTCAAACACTACCTTACCTGCGAAGGCCGGTACCAGGTAGTCTACCAGCACGATTTTGTCTTGTTGTCTCACTTACAGCATAATAGATTGGTGAACATTCCTTATTATTTGCTCGGTTGTCTTAAAAATATGTCGCACTACTATAAAAAGGCCAAAGATCCCACCCTTTCACTCACCCATCACCGTCTCGTTCAATTGCTTATCCAAAAGGGTTTTTCCCAACAAAACCCTCCACTGAACAACCCACCCATAAACCCCCAAGAAGCTACTGAAATTCCTTAAAATCTCCAGGAACAGCAACCACAAAACCCTCCAGATTCTCTAGAAGTACCTAACAGTCTGCCTACAGAACCAATCAGTCCAATTAACTCCCCTACCATACCAAGCCTACCCCACACTTTACTAGAATCATCCACTCATGCCCTTCATATTCTTAGCGATGATTCTGAGCCAGACATTTCTCCCTGCCCCATCATTGAGGAAAAACCCCCACGTAAACGAAAGCAAATTCCTTTATTTCCGCCTTTTTTACAAAGAAAATGAACAAGGGCCTCAACAAGGCCAGCCATTATTGCCACTACCCTAGACCCCCAACCCATCCGACTAATACCCCGTACACCTCTAACCTCCCAAATGTTGGAATCTTTGCCTATTCCACCTACAGGCACTGAAACACAAGCCCAGTATGTTGCGACATCATCCGTTTCAAACCTGGTAGCTGAAACACAAGAACCAGCTACTCATTCAGTAGCTGATACACAAGAACCAGCTACCCATTTAGTAGCTAAAACAAAAGAACCAGCTACTCATTCAATAGCTGAAACACAAGAACTAGCTACTCATTCAGTGGTTGAAACACAAGAACCAACTATAGCTATCACACAAGAACTAGCTACAGTTGAAACACAAGAACCAGTTGTTGATATTGTTATTGAGACACAGGAATCAGATGTCCAGGGTGCTGCAACATTACTTTCCTTACATCAAGAAGATGAAACACAAGAATCAGCTGCCATTCCTGTAGCTGCTCCACAAGAACTAGCTAGTGAGGCTGTGACTGTTACACAAGAACCAGTCATCCCTCAACCAGAACCAACAATGGCCTCTGTCTTGCAAGAAAATGAGTTCCTAAGGTCTGAACTGGAAGCCTACAAGCAAGAGCTAGCCATGGCAAAGGAAGCATATGAGAAGGAACTTAACTTGCACACCCTAGCTCACATAGCAACCATGTCAGAGGGGACTACAACAGAGAGCCAGTGTAAAAAATATATGTGCAGTCAATTTGGGGATATATACTATCAAGCGGGCTACAAAATAACTCAAATTCCAATACCAGGAGCTCCCCCTACACCTTCAACTTTTGTAGTCAAAGAAGAACACCCTATTGTTACACAAGAACCAGCAGAACCTCCCAAGATTAAGACTGAGCCCTGCCCTACAACAAATGTCAAATCTAAAACCCCTGCTTTTGTTAACAAAGCTGTAAAAACAGTGCCCATTGAGGAATCTTCCCCTCCCAGCCAGATCAATATCCACACTTTTGTGGAACAATCTACTCAGACTTTACCTCAGCCTACTACTTGCAATGCTGAAACACAAACTCAGACATGGGATGAGCAGGCAATAATACAGAAATGGAAAAAAGAGTATGCTACTACACAGGCCAAAAGCCTGCAAGAGCACAGACAAATCTGGATAAATAATACCTACTCAAATTGGGAAGATTTGGAGCAGACACACCAGGAAGCTCGTGCCCTTAAGAAATAGAACAATGAGTTAAAAGGCAGATTGCTCCTGATATTTGACTTGGCACAAAAGCTATTGGCTGCCAGGAAACCATCCTGCAATTACTCCTTGTTCCTCATGGAACGACTTATGTGGTTTCAGATCAAATCAATCACAGAAAGCAAACCCCATGTAGTGCTACATACAACAGATTTTGTCAAAACCTTTGCAGAAGCCTCTACTATGGATCAACACCTCCTCTGTGAGGCATATTTTCATAATGAGGCCATCCTATCTTTCCAAAGGTATACAACGTCTCTTCTCTTTACTATACGTTTAATCTATTTTGCATATAATTTTACATCACTCTCGTACTTAACCATTGATTAGAAATGTATAAGTGCTGAAACAGTTTGAACTGTAGATTAGCATTGAGGCCTGTTGCGGAAACAACAACTCGGAAGCTGTTACACAGTCCGTGGTCAAGGATGTTGAAACACAGAAGCTGTTACACAGTCCGTGGTCGACGATGCTGAAACACAGAAGAAGATGTTACACAGTCCATGGTTGACGATGTTGAAACACAGAAGAAGCCGTTACACAGTCCATGGTCAACGATGCCGAAACACAGAGGAAGTTGTTACACAGTCCATGGTCAACGATGTTGAAACACAGAGGAAGTTGTTACACATTCCGTAGTCAACGATGTTGAACAACAACTCACACAGATTGACTACAACAACTGCACCGTGAGCCAAGCATCAACCATCGTTGTTGCCTGAGAAGTGCTGAAACAGTCAGAATGCAAATCTCGTGGCTAAAATAGCCCACGATTTGCGATGTCGAAATAGCATACAACAACAGTAACAAGAAACAAATAAAGATCTAATACGCTAGTTGTAACAGCAACACCTCACTCAACACTCGTAATAGTATTCTGTTGCGGGAGACTAGGATACCCTATTCCAGTTTAGAAAGTCAATCTGACTAAGAATAGGACCCAGATATACACCTCTAATTTGTTGATCAATTGTATCGAAGGGATTCTCCTCTTTAAATAAGAGGAAATTATCATTCGAGGGATCTTTAGATTTTGTACTAAGAAGGGTTTATAGAGAAGGACGTACTTCATTTCAGATTGTAATATGATACATTGATAGATGAATAAAAGACTGTTCTGAGCATTTCTCTCTAGCCTTGATCCGACAGGATCTTTTGAATGATTATGGTTGAGTTTTAAACTTGCATGAATAATTTAACCATTTGAGAATTTAATGAAAGAATGAGGAAAGAAGAGGATTATGACATTCAAAACACATATGCAGATCTGAAAAGAATAATGAACAACAAACCATAAGAATGCAGGTTGATAACGGAGTTCGGCACAATGTTTGCGTACGTCTCCGGGCCTTTTTCCTTGTGGGGGAGGCTTCTTTATTTCTCCTCAAGTGCTCAAAATTACATATCAACAATTCCCAATGGCTACAAGACTGATCTGGTCTTGTTTTCCCAGATCTCAAGAACCCTGCAAAAGAAACAGCATGCAAAACTGATGCTCCAAGCTCCCAGAAACGATCCGATAGCGTCTCCACCTCAAAGGCTTCACTGCATCAAACTGACTTTGGCTTGGCTTTCCTTCAGCATAACTCTGCTCTGAATGACTGTCCATTGGCCTCAAACAGGCCTAGTTTATATAGCAAAGGAGTTGGTTTCACATCCCCAACTTCCTCCAAGAATCTGGCCTCCAAAAATGCCCAATATCCCCAAAAAATGGAGAAAATCTGCTAATAACAGGCATTAATAAACCAAATTTGTTAAAAAAAACCCATTTGAACTATAGTATTGGGTCGCATCCCCTTTGCATGTGTGCGCGCCCCTATATTGTAGTCGCATGGGGGCCATGTGGCCAAGCGCCATGCGCTGGCCACCCCTTATTCGCGCTAACCCCTGGTCACTTGGCGCATTGTTTGGAACTGTGGCTTAACTGCCCGCGTGTTAAATGGCTGGCCCCCGAGTTTTATGGCGTATACAAGTCCATATGGCCACGGGCCATAAAAATATTATAACTGCCCGCGCCCTCGTCGTATCAACCCCTGGTCTTGTGGCGTATACACGGGACCGTGGCTTACAGTTTGTAACCCCCGTCCAAAAACTCCCGCGCGTTCGTTGGTTGCCCCGAGCTCCGGCTCCGTGGAATGGTCGTATGGTGTAAGCGTTGAACCGAGGGCTGGGGCTAAGCCCCGGCCCTTTCCCCGCCGGTTCAAAACCATAATACAATTCAAATAACTTATTTTCCATTCACATAACAAAACACACCACGGCGCTGGCGGTTAGCCCAGCCCCGCCGGTTCACTGCCACCTGGGAGGTCACGCGTTCAATTCCCGACCGAGCCCATAACAAATTTTTAAACAAAGCCAATAACCAATGATGCAGCGCCACGTGGCACCCTGTGAGTGGGCCACATGGCGTTTTTAAAACCAATCATAACTTGACACGTGTCAGCATCCCATTCGCCCACGTGTGTGCCAAGTCAACTGCCACGTCGATCGTTGTACTGCCACCTGTCATGTTGCGTCAGCCCGGCTGTATGCCCCATCAACCTGCCACGTCACTGGATGACGTCAGCCTGCCACGTGTCACCCTGTGAGTGGTGACACGTGTCACCTCATAATTGGTCCGATCGTACTCCAAAAAAGCCAAAACCACCTGACACGTGTCGCGTCCTAGTGATGCCACGTGTCCTCCGTACGGTCTGCCACGTGTCGCCTCCTAGTTGGCCCACGTCAGTTGTACGGCCCTGGCATGTGGACTGTACGGACTATACAATCATCCCCTTTTTTGCCTGTTTGACTTTTCGGATAGAACGCGATATCTTCTCCATACGGACTCCGTTTGACGAAGTAAATATACCACCGGAATCCGGAAGACGAGACGGACGCAATGGCACAGGTTTCATCGCATTCCGAGCACTTTCATTTTTGAGCATTTTTCAAGCCCTATCAGGCTTCTAGATCCATTTTCGGATCAAGCCTTTTCGTTTCAGGGGAATCTTGTGAGAAGGGAGGGCCCACCTTCTTCACAAGATTCACCCGTTAGTTTTTTAGTGTGTTAGTGTGATCTCTGTTTATGCCTTGATTAAATTCTATTTTCCTGAAACACTACTTTATTTCTGTTTTGTTGAAACACTACTTCATTGAATTATGTTTTGCTGAACACTACTTTACTGAACTCTGGCTTGCTGAAAACTCTGCTTTACTGAACATTACATTGTTTTCATGTGATTCATGCTTGGGTAACTATTAATCATTTTAGTTAGCAATCTTGTTTGAAGAATTTATGAAAGCTTGGTAATCAGAAACAGGTGTTGAAGTTTCCTGCTTAGGAAATAAGGTCATGTTCTCTGTTAGAGATAGTTAGCCTTCAGTGCATTAATGAGTTCATGAAAGTGTGCTAATCAGAAACAAGGTGCTGAAGTTTCCTGCTTGGGAAATAGGGTCATGTTCTCTGTTAAGGATAGTTAGCCTTCAATGCATTAATGAGTTCATGAGAGTATGCTAATCAGAAACAAGGTGTTGAAGTTTCCTACTTGGGAAATAGGGTCCTATTCTCTGTTAGGAGATAGATAGCCTTCAGTGTGCATGTCAATTATTTCAGTTAAGCAATGAGTTCATGAAGTATGATGATCAAAAACAGGTGTTGAAGATTCCTGCTTTGGGAATAGGGTCATGTTCTCTGGTTACAGAATAGTTGGTCTTTCCTGTTGCAGTATCTTGTTGTTATATTAATGTAATCCAGGATTCTTAAATTAATCATTTCTTTAAACTTTGAGCTCTGCAATAGGTAGATTACTTTCCTGTAATTCAAGTTAGAACTTCAGTTTGTTCAAGGCAAGTGTGATTAATATAGTTTTTACTACAACTCKAGGTTKCTTTTGAGATTGAGCATATATAGTGCGTGGTTACCTTTGAAATAAACAGACTTCCCTGGGTTGACAATTTATGTAGCACTTGATTGTTTAGATTAAATAAGAAATTATAGTGACCAACACTCTGCTCAACAGTCCCTCAGCTACCCCACTTCCTTTTCGGGGCTTAAGCAACGGGTCAAACAAGAAGTCTAAGAGCCATGTAGCTGTATTTTGGCACCTTGGGAAAACAATTCTCAGCTATTCTCTCACCTAGAGAGAATTATCATGGGCCTGATAACCCACCTCTTCAATATCCTATGGGCTTGACAACCCTCTTCTTCAATCTAGCTCCCAAGCTAACCAGGGTATATCTATAGGTGACAGTAACAATAGGGTATGGATGACAATTGAGTGAGTGAGGGAAAAATGATGATAGAATGATAGGAAAATGATCTAAGTCCAAACTATATTTATGCATGTTCCCAACTTGATAATTTTCATGTTGAGAGCTACCTTGGGCTCACTTGACTCCCACTTGTCCCAATACTTTGTACTTAAGACAAAATCAATATCCCTACTTTATAATTTAATGAATATTAATATAATATTCCTTTTGGTTTAAGCCCTCATAGCTTAGCCCCTTATCCTCAACATTTTTCCCCCTTTCCCTATCTAGTGGATTTTATCCCCACGTACTCTTTTACATGGTTGGTCAGCTGTAATGATTTGTTTTGATTAATATTTCCATTTGATTAAATTTACAATACAGGTGTAATGTCCTTTTTGCATCCAGGCTCACTAACCTCAAAACACAAACATATATACAAAGTCTCTCTAGACTCAAGATTGTGCACTTAAGCTGGTGTATGTGGAACTCAGGATGGTGCACACCCTTCCTTTAGTGCACAGTCCTCGCACACTTAGATAGTTGTGTGATACATTATTAAATGTGTGAACTTCTTTGGTATGGGGTCCGCACACTAACTGAATGCACGCATAACTGAACCAAAGACCGTGTACCATTAACTCACCATCTCATATGTATAATTACATTTACATTTAAAATCAATACCCACGACTCACTAGCCTATATGTTCATTTACATTTATATGTACAATTGGGGTTCATCCTAGGGGTATTACATTCCCCTCCTCTTTATTTATGCATTGTCCTCAGTGCAATATATACACATATACAATAAAAACTTCAAAAGTATTAAAAAAGATGCAGGTATTTTTCCCGCATAGCATCCTCGTGTTCCCAAGTTGCATCTTCAGGACCATACTAGGTCCATTGGACCTTTACTAGCCATATGGCTCGATTCCAAAGCTATTTGATCTTTTGGTCCAATATGCACACCGGATGCACTTGAAAATCGCCTTCTTGCTCCATCTAAATCACATTCCAATCAATGACATGATTAGCATCAAGTACATACTTTTTAAGAAAGGATACACAAAATACATTATGAATACACATTTATGCAGATAAGGAAAGCATGTAAGCTACAAGCCTAATCCTCTCTGGCATTTCAAATGTCCTACAATAATGAGGTTCCAACTTTGAACAATTTCCCAACTTCAAGGAAATTTTCTTGGCCTTTACTTTTAGGAACACATGGTCACCCACTTTGAACTCTCTATGAGTTCTTCCTTTATCAGCATAAGTTTTCTACCTATCTTGGGCAGGTTTTAAATTATGTTTTATTTTCATCATCTCATCTTCCATTTCCTTGAGTGGTTCTAACCCAACCACTACTCTGTCTATTGGGTTGTCCCAGCTCACTAGTCTGTTGCAATTTCTACCATAAAGTGTCTCAAATGAGCTCATCTATAAAGAGCCTTGGTACCCATTGTTGTAAGAAAAATCCACCAGATGAAAATAATCCTTCCATTTGGATGGTTTATCCATCACATACATCCTTATCATCTCTTATATCACCCAATTCACCCCTTTTGTTTTCCCATCCGACTATGGATGATAAGTTGTGCTAAAATTAAGATTTGTTTCAAATCCCTTGAATAATCCTTTCTAAAAAGCTGATGTAATTTTGGATCCCTGTCAGACACAATTGTCTTGGGTATTCCATGTAGTTGAGAAATTTCTATCATATAAATATCATCTATGTTAGCTACTTTGTGAGTGAGCTTTATTGGAATAAAATGGGTAGCCTTGGTAAGCTTATCCACCACTACCATGAGAAAATCATGCTCCTTGTTTGTTTTGGGTAGTTTAGTGATGAAATCCATTGTTACAACTTCCCATTTCCACTCAGGAATGAGAAATGTATGTAGCGAACCAGTTGTGTGTCTATGCTTAGCCTTGACCTTTTGGCATTCCAAACACATGGCAATAAAATCAACAACTTATTTCTACATGCCTGACCAATAATATTGCCACTTGATAATTGCAATAGTTTTTTGGTAACCTAGATGCCCAACATAAGGCACATTATGCATTTCTCTCAATATCAAAATTTTCAATTCTTGAGAATTTGGCACATAAATTCTTTCTCTGTACATGAGAATTTCATCATTTTCTATCTTATATTCTTCAATTTTTTGTTGTAAATCATCTTGTTGTAATTTGGTCTTTATTTCCATATACCATAGGACTAATTTTGTAGCCTCTAAAATTTTGTCTTTCAAATTTGATGTGTACATGCTAATGGTTGTAGCATGCATCTCATGTACTCTGCTACTGAGTGCATTATCCACTTTATTCTCTTTACCCTTCATATTCTTGATATCAAAGTCATACTCACTAAGGAATTCTAATCACCTGCTTTTCATGGCATTTAGAGTTGGTTATCCAAATAAATATTTTAGACCACTATGGTCTATCCTCAATTCAAATATTTTTCCCATGAGTTAGTGCCTCCACATATTCAAGGCATTCACTATGTGTTGTGGTGGGAAATCCCCCTATGGACTGACAAATAGGGTTATATTATGCATGTATATATGACCAAAAGAAACCTACTTTCTACCTTCGTCCCCAGACCTAATCCCCATTTCTTTTCAATGAATACATGGTTAGACCAACATACCTTGTTATGGATCGTTGATGTCAATCCTTCTTCATGCTTGACCACTTGTTGGTAGCTCTCCTCCCAAGGCTGACCTGCATACAAAATAAGCAACAAACTACACATGCATTTTACCTACAGACTAATGGGTTAGAGATTCAAACATATATTTACTGAACTATGAATAACTCATATAGTGGGATGGGAAAAGAATTTCTTTATTATTAACTTTAATGAATCAACTTACAATGTCGAGATCGGCCACTGCTCCGCAAATCCTGATCCTGGGCTCCTCTTCAAATGTCCTCCAACTTCTTTGCTTTGTATCTCTTCTTACACAAGGATGCCTAAAGGGTTGGCACAATGGGAATATGCAATTGGGAAGAGTTTCTTTACACTTATTCTCCTCCTCCAAATAGGATGCCTAACCCTTATTTTATAGACTAGAAGAAGCTAGGTATTTGGGCGAACCCTCGGCCATGCATGGCCGAAAGATTCAATTAACTCACCCAAAGTTGTGTGTTCCATCCACAACTTTCCTTTTTTCGTGCTTCTAAAGGTCCACACGAGCTGTAGTGGGCTAGCTAGCATGGACACTGTAGATCCACACAGGTTGTAGTGGGTCAGCTAGTGTGGACTTTTAAAAATGGAGTTTTTAGAAGAGTTGTTCAGTAGTGTTTTGGCAAAGAAGGAATCTGAGATGGCCTGATGCCAGGTAAGCATGTATGGTGCAAATTAGGGTTATAACAGATGTCCCCTAATGTGTGAGGTCAGAAAGAGTATATGATGGCCGAAATACATTACCAATCTTTATTGATGTGCCAAACAAGTGAACCCAGCGACCAAGAACCGGGAGGCGTCGTCTGCAAAATAACAAATGTCTCACCGAGGCGGGCATACCCATTCTCGGGATAGAATAAACGCATGGCTACCAATCAAATACACTGTAGATCCATGTCATATAACTATATAAAGTGTATGCGCGAACAATACACATCGGAGCTACATCTCGAAATCAAAAAAATATGTACATGTAGAGTATCCATCTTCATAGAAGCTGATAAGGCCTGATGGTTGGAGATGAGGGATTCAGAGCTCAATCAACAACTTCAAAATCTTCAAAAATCAGGTAGGAGTGTAATATGAGTGTACAACTTCACTTCCCAGAGGTCTTCGACGGCTCGTCAATCATTGACTAGAGAATCTTGATGATTAGACTGAAGGCTTCATTGATTTCGAACAAAGACTTGATTGGACGTTCAGGATGGCTGGGTATGAGGGCAAGAGACAAATTGCAGAGGGGTCGACTCAGGATTTGTAGAAACTTCCCTTGGAAAACAACACAACAAATGATGAGACTTAGGCAGCATGGCATTAATCATAAGTTTACGTAGCAGGAGGCAACGCAAACTCTCCATATGTTTGGAAGAATAACCAAATGGAGGAGGACACAACTCTATGTAGCGCGAACAACTTCCTAAGGTCATACTACATCCCATAGTTTGATGAACAAATGGACATATGTGCTTTATCCAAGGGAGACTCATTATGTTGCCAATAAAGAAAATACTTTTCTCTTCCTCTTTTTGGGGTATATTTGTTTTTTTTTTTGTCTTTTTTTTAATGATTTTGGAAAAAAGAATAAAGGAATGTTACATTACAATGGAGGAATGAGTGTTACAAACATACAAGTTCAAGGCGCAAGGACAAGAATGATGTTCAAAATAATGATACTCGGGAAAAATCCTCCAGGGGCCAAGGGTGTTAAGGCGCAAAAGCAAAGTGCTACAAGACTGGCGTATAAGGTATGCAAACGTGGTTAACAAAACACATAATGGTAACATCCTTCGATGTAAGTTTAATGAGGCCAGAGAAGGTAATCTCGGTGGTTTTTCATGTTTAGAGATTCTGAAAAAACATAAAAGGAGACTCCATTGGGGTACCTTTTTCGAAGATAGTCTAGTCGGTTTGAAAAAGGGGTAAACTAGCACCGACAAGACGTCTATTCAAAACCATTTTAACGAGTGTGATAAGGACAAAATCACTCGGCCATTTTTTCATTTTTAAGGAGTCTGAAAAAAGAATAACTATGGACTCCATCAGAAATATTCTTTTCGACCAGTTTAATGAGTGTGAAAGAATAAGGTCACTCGACGATATTTTCAATTTTAGGGAGTCTGAAAAGAGCTTAACTATCGACTCCGTGGGGGTTCCTTCTTCGTAAGTTTAGTCCCTCAGGCCCGAAAAAGGGATAAAATTATACCTGAGAGTACTCTTCTAAAGAACTGAAGTTCCATAGAGTATACCTTTGTTCGTACAGTTGACCGTCTGGACTGAAAAATGGGTAAACTACAGCCAGACAGACGTGACTTCAAATTTTAGTTTAACGAACGTGAAAGGCCACAAGATCGCTCGACAATCTTTTCATATTTAGAGGGTCTGAAAAGGGCTTAAAAGAAGACCTGTAGAGGTTACTTTTCTCAGTTAATCTGGACGAGATCGAAAAGCATAAATGCAGTCTCGCCAGATGTTGCTTTCAACTCTCAAAGTGAGCTTGAAAAACAACAAAGTTAGCTCATGATGAACTCTTTATGGGTCGATGCCTGGCATCTCCTTGGGGGAGCAGTATGCTCCGACGAAAACATTGTCTATGACGCCAGGGGTTTTGGAGATATTGATAGGTATCATTTCAGCAATGGTTTCCATATTACCCTTAGCATAGATCTCATGTGTAGCTAAGGGATTAATAGGACAAGACCTATCTCCAGTCATAGTCAAGGTTAATTCTCTAGCCTCGATTCTGCTTAACTCTGGTAGGAAGTATGATATGTGATGAAGATCATCCCAAGGTTTGTCTGGACTAGTCATTACTTCAATTACAGCTTCATCAGAGGGCAAGACTAAGTTTAATGAATTGGTGTGAGCAAGAGAACCCTGAGCCCAAATAGGCTCCAGAAGTGGATTGAACTCTTGTGTGGGAGTTGGATCAGTGTTGGCTAAATTTTTTTGGACTAAAGAGTACGCTACTTCAACTGTGGACAAGGGCATGGACATGCCTGGGTGCCCTGTCCCATCCATCATGGCCAATGGGGAAGGAAGTATCCACGGATCATCGAAGTAAGTTGTGCGAAACGACAAAACTTGAAAAATATCAACCTTATGGTGATTAGATATAAACTTGATATCGCCTTGAGGGGGCGGGTAGTTGAAGGTACCCATCAAAGATGGGCACAACCCAACCCCTACGTTGACGACTCCTGGTTGAGGATTATCGACCATCGGGACTGTGGATGACCCCAATGAAGGGTCAGGTCTAGAGAAAGAAAATTGATCGATGGTCACTATCTAACCCTCGTGTGGAAACAACAAGACCCAAAAGACTGTAGCGACCACAACTTGCATGGAATAAGTCCAACTCCTTCCTAACAATAGGTTATAGTCGAGGGGAGCATCGACTACCTCTACCTTGACACACATGCTCTTCCCTCCTAATTGCACGAGGAAAGAGGGAATGATACCATGTGGTCGGAATGAACGACCATCGAAAGCGGTGAGGATAGAAGGTGATGGAGATAAAATGGGTTGGCCAATGGCCTTCCAACATGCCAATGACATAACACATGTCGAGGCTCCCTCATCAACCACCGTGCAAAAAATATTCCGAGTAAAATTTTTCGTGGGATAAGCCACTACTATCTGAAATTCTACGTGGTAAGGCAGATGAGGTTTTAGGTTGATTGTATCCAACATGATTATACCTGGATTACAAGTCTCAGTAGATCCTAAAGCGGTTAACAAGGCTTTCCTCTAGGAAGGGAAACTTTGGAGGACCTCCAAAGCGGACATCGCACAAGGGGTTTGTGATAAATCTTCCACCACAGAGTAGTTATGGGTGGCCCTTGTGTTTGGGTTGTGAGAATATTTTTTGAATGCACCTTTGGGGATGCATGTCATTATTTCACCAAACATCTTCTCAATCTGTAAAGGAAGATATGGGAGTTCGATTTCTTTTCCCTTCTCAGAAGTGCTTGGTTTACTATAGTCATGCGCTCTAGTCGATATAAAAGCATCACCCTTCACCATATATACATCCGCGGATGTGGGGTTGGTTGAGGAGGAGAGGGTCCTTGGCTGCCCCCGTCCATGCTTGCAGAGGCTTGAGTGAGATTTTTCCCATGTTGAAAAGGATTGGTTAACACAGTAGGTTGTTGCTGCGCCACAAAACTTTGGGCGTCTGCAAGCCGAGGACATAGATGGGTTGGGTGGTCTTTCGTGCACAAGTTGCATGGATACCTTGCCTTTTGTTTCTCAGTGTTGTCCCCACCATCATTATCAGTAGGGTTTTTATCCCCCTAACCCTTGTTTCATTATTTTTTCTTTCCTTCAGGCTGTTGGGTGGCCTTTGGATTAGTTGACTGCAGTGTGTGTACATCCGACGTTTTGGTAGGGGGAGAAGATGAAGCAGTAGTTTGGTTGGTCACTGTGTATTGTATAGAAAACTATTGCAACTGCTTCGTCAATTTCTCAGTGGGCTTTGTTTGTGCTAAACCAACTACACCATTGGCATGTGGTCCAACTCTCTGTCTTGTGTTATCAAGTATTAAGCATGGTGCATTTGGCAAGATCTTGTATAATAAACCAGACTGAGAATACATTAGCTCAAGTTGTTGAGCTCTCATGATGGAGTCTTCTTTGGAAAATACTCCCAAAGTCACGACGTCTTTGGATAACTATGGGACCAAAGACTTAAGAAACCACCCCAGCAGGAATGTTGGTGGGACTGGTACCTTAATTAAACTCATTTTATGTCTCCATTCTTGAATTTGATCAGAGATATGGTCCACTTTAGTTTATGAGAAATTGGCCAGCAATTCGGTGCCAACGTCGTATCTCACAGGCAACTGGAAATGGTTTAGGAAAGACATCACTAGTTCACCGAAGAAAGAGTATCTTGAGCGGTCGAGCTCAATGTACCATTTCGCGGCACTCCCAATGAGAGTACGTTGAAACAATTGCAACTATACAGAGTCCTCTTTCAACGAGTTAGATGAGCACCAAAGATGGAAGGTAGTCACATGATCCCCTGGATCTTCGTTATGCTTGGCTTCGAACTTTGGGATGTCCGAAGGAAACTTCGTTGGCATAGAAGGCCAACACGGATTGTGACAGATAGGGTCATTCAACAACCTTGTCAAGTTTGGCAACTGCAAGGTTGCTAGGAAAGGTAGTTTGGGTTATTGGTGATAACCTGGGAAAAAGGGACCTGGAGTTTGACTGGCACTAGGTTGCCAAGCAATGTTCGGTTGCTGGCCCAGATTCTGGTAGAAACCATGGCCATGGCCAACATATGGATATTGCATGTGAGGAGACATCATCGGAGGATTTCCGAGATAGGAAATAGATGGTTGGGAATGCATTACATTTGAAGGACTTTGGGAAGGATTGCTCCATGTTGGTCTCGTGGGGATAGGCATGGTGCTTTGTCCAAGGTTCCATTGATTGTGAAAAGAATCACCCTAGATCGATATGCAGGTCATCCTTGGGAGGAGAGCTACCAACAAGTGGTCAAGCGTGAAGAAGGATCGACATCAACCATCCAGAACAAGGTATGTTGGTCTAACCATGTATTCATTGAAAAGAAATGGGGATTAGGTCTGGGGACGAAGGTAGAAAGTAGGTTTCTTTTGGTCATATCTGCATTCATATTATAACCCTATTTGCTAGTCCGTAGGGGGATTTCCCACCATAACACATAGTGAATGCCTTGAAGATGTGGAGGCACTACCTCATGGGAAAAAGATTTGAATTGAGGATAGACCCTAGTGGTCTAAAATATTTATTTGGATAACCAACTCTAAATGCCATGAAAAGCAGGTGATTAGAATTCCTCAGTGAGTATGACTTTGATATCAAGAATATGAAGGGTAAAGAGAATAAAGTGGCTAATGAAATCAGTAGCAGAGTGCATGAGATGCATGCTACAACCATTAGTATGTACAAATCAAATTTGAAAGACAAAATTTTAGAGGCTACAAAATCAGTCCTATGGTATATGGAAATAAAGACCAAATTACAACAAGATGATTTACAACAAAAAATTGAAGAAT
>JZKD02S0634487.1:0-15698 GCA_000966675.3 Picea glauca | reverse complement strand
TGTTTATGTTGATGTTCATGATGATGGTGTTCATGATGATGATGGTGATGGTGATGATGGTGATGATGATGATGATGATGATTATGATGATGATGATGATGATTCTAATCATGATNGATGATGTTGATGTTGATGATGTTTATGTTGATGTTGATGATGATGATGTTGATGATGATGATGGTGATGGTGTTGATGGTGATGATGATGATGATGATTATGATGATGATGATGATGATGATGATTCTAATCATGATGATGTTTCTTCTCATGTTGTTGATGATGATGATGCCAATATTGATGTGGATGCAATTGCAAATGTTGATGATGATGTTGTTAATGATTTTGATGATGACAATGGTGTTGATGGTGTTGTTGCTGCTGACGGTGTTGATGATGGTGATGATGGTGATGCTTCCATTGATGATGACGATGATGTTAATGATGTTGTTGGTCATGTTCATGTTGTTGATGATTGATGCAGGAGAATCACTCCACCTCAGCATACACTAGTTGTTTTGTGCGTTGGTGCTCTTTCAAAGAAGGGACAGGCACCAACACTCTCATTTTTCCCTTGAAATTTAAATATAATTAATGCAATTGAATCCTTTCAGGCTAGAAGAGCGAAGATGTGCTTTCGCACAGGTTGTAGATGAGGTCACCTTAAGTGAATGATGGTTGGAGGGATCTAGATCCAATTCAGACTATATTTCCACTCATTGTAATCTGCCTCATTAGATAAGCATTTTGAATGGCGATTAGACACCACTAGGGAAACTTGGAGGGAAATATCGTCGAGCCCCTCATGTATAGATCTTTGTATTATTTCCTAGTATAGGTGGATGAAAATCAATTGAAAAACATTGTAAGCCAAAGAGAGAATATTTGAGATCCGAGACTCTATTGTAGTCCAAGATTCTGTACGCACTGTAAAACATGCATTCATATTAATAGAAATACTAGTTTTTCCTGCGTAAGATTCTTTCTGTGTGTGTTTATGTGTTTCATGAATGTTTTCTGTGTATTTATGAATGTTTATGCTATAGAGGTGTATGTCATATTTCATATTCATAGATAGAGATAGAATCCTTTATCTGTGAGTTTGTTGAGTTATTTATGGGTTCTTTAAGCTAAGTGCAAGGAGTGCGCAATAGAGTGTTGAAACTCTGTGGGATAACACAAGGAGTGTGTGTTTGAACTCTTTCGAGTCGGAGAGGAACATGCCAGGAGGAAACACTAGAATAGTTCACATACTCAGGAGGGAGCCTCAAGGTTACAGAATACCTTAGAGGAGAAGTTGTACAGAGAAGGAACATAAGCAGAATTGTTGAAGATTTTGTCAAGCTCTGCCAGGGGGCATCGAGCAGGTGCAAGGTGTGCATGGAACCAACATGTTTTGGAGTGTTGGAGATAGTGAGGAAAACCCCAGAGTTACTAAACACTCTAAGGGAAGAAATATCTGCAAGTGTGCATTGAGAGGAAGTAGGAGTCACTTTAGTGAACGTGAAGGATTTCAGGAATTTAGAAGTAAGACCTGGAAAAGGAGAGTACCAGGCTGACACTTAGATAAGTATTGTGAGAAGCCTTATGAAGGATAAATCGAGCAGAAGGAGTGCACCAAAGACAAAGTAATTTCATATTACAAGCTCAGAAGGAGGAGCATCGAGTTCCTAGGAGGGCACCAGAAGGTCCGCAGAAGGAAGCAGAAAGGGTCGAGAACCTTCCAGGTTTGAGCAAGCAAATCTCAGAAGAACTAGCGTCATCACACGCAAAATTTTTCCAAGGGGTGAAAAAAGGCCGAGAGAAGTCAAAGTTTCAGACAACGAGAAAAGTTCTAAGTGGGCATAGGAGTAAGGACTTGTTGAAGTCCTGAAGACAAGTGGAATTTCCCATCATCACGAGAGGAAAGGTGGTGAAATATTAGGAGATCCGGGAGTTAGAGCTCTGAAAGGTTTGCATGGAGAAAAGAGCAATCTTTGGGAAGTCACGAAGAGCAGAGTGAATCCATACCATTGGATCTGGAGGGAGCATGTGGCAGAGATCCATGGACATCAAAGGAGGATCCCTTCAGAGGAAGGCGAGGTTGGTAAATCCAAGACTCCCGAAGGCTGGAGTATGGAACATATCACAGTCATTGATCTAAGAGAGTGAAAAGGATCGTTGATCCTCACACCATTCACGTTTGGCGATTCGAAGTTCGGGGAAGGAATAAGAGTTAGCTCTTGTGAGAAAGGCTGAAACCTGAAGTCTGAAGCACCTTTCTTGGTTGATCCCCATGACACATCCCGAGGTCACATGGGAGAAGGGGCCTAGCATAAGATGCTAGAGTCCACTGTCAAAATCATTCAAAGGGGTGGAGGAGGAGCCTGTGGGTCTGATAGAACCTAAACTTTGGATAAAGGGGGACCTCTAAAAATTGCGTTGGGTTCCGGTAGGGAACCAAGGAGTCGATCTGACTCAAGAAATCGAACGATCGTAGACCGAGAGGTCACGCAACCCCCTGGGGGATCTTTTCCAATGATGATGATGATGTTGATGTCGATGACATCAATGATGTAACACCCCCAGCCATCAAATCCACTGTTGGGCAATGCTACTATGAAGAACATTCTCATACATATATATACAACATGCATATTTAATGAAAATTAACCAAACAATACAGAGTAATCACAAGATTACTGATAACATACAGAAATAATGGAATTAACAGTAATTCATAATTGCAACGGAATACATGATACATTTCAAAGACACAGACATGCATCACATATAAATTAAGTACATAATTAATACTTATCTTTTAACTGGAATAACATGACCAACTGCATGCAGACCTTCCACAAACCTCCCATCCTTAGACCACGCTTCTCATCACTCTCAGTAGTAGGTCACTCCCGAGCTGGGACTAAGCTCCACCGGGCAAGGGAATCTTAGGATAGGCAAGGTCAACAAAAAGACAAATAGTTTATGAGGATGGATTCTCTCCTAGGAGCCACTTATGCCCACTGCTCATAGACTCTCATTCCCCACATGATTGTCCCACCCAAGGAGTATACACCTTCATTGTCACATTGGATAGTCCTTTGGCTACTAAAACTCCCTTGCCTTGGGCTTCATCAATAGGCCAGACCAAAATTCTTCGAGCTCTGTGGCAGCTACAGGACCCCTTCCAGGAGTTCTCACTTCCTCCGCGCACTTTCTCACCTGAGAGAATCACTCACAGGCCTGACAACTTGCTTATTCAACCACAACCACCTCTCTCACCTAGAGAGAGTGTTGCACATAGGACTGACAACCTTATTCTTCAGCTCTGTTCTGGCACAAGGAGGACAACAGTAAGGCTCAGCAAGGAATAGATGACGACAACAGTTCACACTCAACCAAGGGACTACGTGGCCTACGTGGCCAAAAAAACCCACAGTTATAACACACAAGGCATAGACAATTATGGTATGCTTAGGTTTCACAAAAGACAACAACCCAAATGGTTAAGCATGAAATCAGATTTGCAGTGTGGATAAACTAGGTTAATAGGTCATACAGGAGACACGTATCAGTCGATGGGTTTGCCACTAGTTTTTAGGGTGTGTGACAAGGAATCAATGCAAGGATCGAACACAGACTCAAATGGTTCAGACGGAGGATGCTTTGGCTTCCCAGGAAAGCATCACGGTTTTCTGGTATCAGTGTTGCATGAGGGTATGCAGAGATCTGATGCAAAGGCAACACAGTTTAGATGACAAATTCCATAATGGAGATGAACCCCCATCATAGCTCAATTCTTGGGTTAAATTGCATGTTCCTAGGCTGACACATGTCGGCCATGAAGCTTCATGAACTCCATCAAGTATGTGTTCCCTTTTCCAGGAGCTTAGGATAAAAATATACCTTTCACGCCACTTTGGAATAATAATAAATTATTATTCAAGAACTTAATCCCTCAATCTTAGACACTCTTCCAACCTTTCATCCCCCTCACCCTTACCTAGCCTTGTGGAAGCTTATTCCCCCATCACTCTTTCTTCGTGTTCGGTCGACACATAGCGATGTTTATATTTTATTAATGATCTGCATAATTACATATACAAAAATCAGTCTCCTGGACATTAACACATAAGCCCACCAACTTATATACACTTGGCTCACTGGCCTATAGACATGATTACAATAGATAATATATCTGGGGGACGTCCTTGGGGTATTACAATCTCGCCCCTTATTTTTGCACTGTCCTCAGTGCAACTTTTACACAGCATCAACAAGATTTTCAAAATCTTCAAAAAGATGCAGGTATTTTTCTTGCATAGCATCCTCATACTCCCATGTTGCATCCTCAGGACCATACCAGGTCCACTGGACCTTTACAATCCCTATGGTTTGATTTCAGAGTTGTTTTCTTTTTCGTTCCAATATGAGCACATGATGCACTTGCAAGACACCTTCTTGCTCCACCTGAATCACATTCCAATCGATAACATGATTAGCATCAGGTATATATTTCTTAAGAAATGAATCATGAAACACATTATGTATAGTCATGGATGCAGGTAATGCAAGCATATATGAAACTGGCCCAATCCTTTCTAGGATTTAAAATGGCCCACAAAATATGGCTGCCAACTTTGAACAGTTTTCCAGCCTTAGGAAACTTCTATTGGATTTCACTTTTAGGAAAACATGCTCTCCCACTTTAAACTCTCTGTGGGTTCTGTTTTTATCAACATAAATTTTCTGCCTATCTTGGGCAACCTTTAAATTATGCTTAATTTTTAGCATTTGTTCTTCCATTTCCTTGAGCAACTCTAGCCCAAACAGTGCTCTATCAACTGGATTATCCCAACTTATTGGAGTATTGCACTTTCTACCATAAAGTGCTTCAAATGGGCTCATCTTCAATGATGCTTGATACCCATTGTTGGAGGCAAATTTTACCAAGTGTAGGTAGTATTCCCATTTAGATGGTTTGTCCATCACATACACCCTTAGCGTGTCTTCTATTACTCTATTCACTCTCTTTGTCTGTCCATCAGACTCAGGATGATAAGCAGTGTTGAAGTTCAGATTCGTTCTAAATCCTTTGAACAACCCCTTGCATAACTTTGAGGTAAATTTTGCATCCTTGTCAGACACAATTGTGTTGGGAATACCATGCAATCGTGCTATTTCCCTCATAAAAATATCAACAACATTAGTTTCATTGTGAGTAGTCTTCAATGGAATAAAATGGGTAGCTTTCATAAGCTTTTCCACCACCACCATCATTGAATCATGCTACTTTCCTGTCCTAGGCAATCCTTTGATGAAATCCATTGTCACTACCTCCCACTTCCACTCAGGAATGGGTAAAGGTTGCAACAACCCTGTTGGGTTTCTATGCTCAACTTTAACCTTCTGACACTCCATACATCTGGCGATGTATTCTGCAATCTCTTTCTTCATACTTCACAAAAAGTAATGGCTCTTGACTGCTGCAACAATTTTCTGATATCCAGGGTGCCCAACATATGACACATTATGCATTTCATTCAAAATCATAAGTTTCAAGTCCTGGAAATTAGGTACATAAATTATGTTCTTGTACATAAGTGTTCCATCAGTTTCTAATTTATAATTTTCCACTTTTTGTGGCATCTTACCTTGTTGTAGCTTTGCTACCAAATCTCTGTACTGCAAATCTGCATTTGCAGCCTCCAAAACTATGCCTTTAATATCAGTTCGGTACATGTTAATGGTTGTATCATGAAATTCATGCACTCTCCTGCTGAGTGCATCAACCACTTTGTTTTCCTTTCTTTTGATATGCTTGATATCAAATTAATACTCACAAAGAAACTCCAACCACCTACTATGCCTAGCATTCAAGTTTGGCTAATCAAACTAATACTTCAAACCGTTATGGTTTGTCATCAGTTCGAACCTCCTTCCCATGAGGTAGTGCCTCCATTTATTTAGAGCATGTACTATTGTTGCCAACTCCAAATCATGAGTTTCATAGTTCCTTTCATGCTCTTTCAACTTTCTGGATTCATAACAAATTACAAAACCATTATGACTGAGGACTCCTCCCAGTCCTTCTTTTCATGCATTCGTGCACACTACAAAGTCTTCATTTGGATCTTCAATCCTCAGGATTGGAGCACTGGTTAACACCTGCTTCAATCCTTGGAAGCTTCTCTCACATTCCTCTGTCCACTGAAATTTCTTCTCCTTCCTTTGCAAGGAATTTATAGGGTGAGGTATCCTTGAGAATCCTACGATAAACATTCTGTAATAACYAGCAAGACCCATARAGGATCTGACTTYCATCACATTTTTTGGCACTGACCATTCTCTGATGGCCTCAATATTTTCAGGATCTACAACTATCCCATCCTTCGAAATAATATGCCCCAAGTAATGGATCTTCTTCTGATAAAACRAGAACTTGATTAACTTGGCATATAGTTGGTGCTCTCTTATCACCTGMAAMACCATCCTMAAATGCTTCTMAWRCTCTTCMTCCGACTTGGAATACRCCAGAATGTCATCCAGGAAGACTATGACAAACTTKTCTAGATAGTCCCTGAATACACCATTCATCAGGCACATAAAAACAATGGGTGCGTTCGACARCCCAAACAACACCATTGTGAACTCGTAATGACCATACCTTGTTCTAAAGGAGGTCTTKCTGATGTCTTCATCCTTTATCCTTACCTRGTGATATCCCGAMCTGAGATCTATCTTCGATAATATCTTTTCATCCTTYAACTGATCAAAGAGRTCATCAATCATCGACAGAGGATATTTGTTTTTTAYRGTTACTTTGTTCAATTGTCTGAAATCAATACATAATCTCAATGTCCCATCCTTCTTCTTCACGAATAGAATCGAGGAACCCCAAGGTGACACACTTGGGTGTATATACCCCTTCTTCAAAATCTCTTCAAGATGCAAATGCATTTCTTTCAGCTTTGGTGTACTCATTCTATAAGGATCTTTCGACAATGGAGCTGCTCCAAGAATCAAGTTTACAAAGAAGTAAATATCTCTTTTCGGAGGTAGTCCAAGTACCTCCTGAAATATATCCTCAAACTCCTTTAGTACTTCATGCTCTTTGATATTTGACACCTTATCCTCAAGTGCTTCATACAAGTGGGCTGCAAATAATTGACAACCTTTCCTGAAGAACTTCTTCAGTTGCATTGCTGAGATTTCTCTCACAACAACAACTCTAGGAATTCCTTGAACTGTTTTCTGATTTCCTTCCTCATCCAGGAAAGTGAATGCCTTATTATGATAGTCCAAGATGGCATGGTGCTAGTCCAACCAGTCCATCCCAATTAGATAAGAACCTAGAGGCAGAATGTTCAATTCAACCTCTGTTCTGAGTCCATTCATGTCCAAAGGAAAGGAATTAACTAACTCAGTGACTTTCCTCTTGGTTCTTGTTGCCAACTGCACTAAACAAGACTTTTCATGTTTTCTTCTAAACAATTGAAAACTTTCCACCACTCTAGTATCTATATAACTATGGCTAGCCCCTGAATCAATTAAAATAGTAAATGGTTGGTTGCTAATCATACCTTCCACTTCAATCATGTGTGATTGATATTCTTCTTACTTGTTCTCCAGGGCTGCGTAGATTATGGGTATTCTATTGCCCATGTTCTCCATTGTTTCAACCTGCTAAACATTGTGGACAACTCTCACTTTTTCATTTATGTGGGGGCAATATTTGTACCTATGGTTTCCTTTACAACCCCAACATTCCATAGGTGGCGGTCCTAGAATTTTCCCACCCACTTCAGCCTTCCTGGGCTCTCTAAAAGATGGATGTCCTTGAGGATTGTTTCTTAAAAAGGGTGGCTTAGTTCCCTTCTTCCTCTGATCCATCTTGAATTTCTTCTTGTCTTCCCAAGCCTTATGGAAAGTAGGCTTCTCTATTTTCTTCTCATATAATCATTTCGCTCTTCTTATAGTTTCTTCCATAGTATTAGGGTCATCATACTAAATCGTGTCCCCAATGGAAGGTGGCAATCCACTCAGATACCTTTGAATATTGACAGTCTCATCCTTGATGAACGAAACATACTTCAGTAATTCCAAAAACCTTCATTCATACTCATCAATGGTCATGCTACCGAGCTTCAGTTCAAATAACTCTTTCATCTTTTTGTCATAATATCTTTTAGTCAAGTATTTCTTCTCGAAATATCTCTTGAATTATTTCCAAGTGATATCTTTCTCTTTAATGTGTTGCACCTGCACACGCTGATCCCACCACATGGATTCTTTTCCTTTCAGTCGATACATCAAAATTCTTCTTTCTACATGAGAGGAATAATTTTGCAGTTGAAAATATTTCCTCATGCCAAGCAACCATGTCTCAACATATTCCTCCTTATTATGTTCTCCATCAAACGTAGGAGGATTAATCTTGTTCATTTCTCCCTTCAGTTCATCCACTCCAGATCTCTTGTGCTTTCTGGTAGGATATGGGCTTGAACTACTGTGTGCCCTCCTCTTGGAGCAACCTTGGGAGTGATGATGGTGACTACCAACACTCCTTGATCTTCTTCCCTCAGAATTCTGGTGACTCCCTATTTTGCTCGAGTCTCTCTCCTTGTCCAACTTATTTTCTATTCTCTCTAGACTCTTCATCAACTTTAAGTTGAATTATCCTTGTTGTTCCTTAGATTTCATTATCTTTCTGCTATCTGCTCGGTGATTTTGGGCATCTTTCTGCAATCTTTCAATGATTTTCATCATATGCCTTTCCTTATATATCTCTTGTCCATGCCCATTGGAGTTCGACCCTTCAACTCCCAAATGAACATCCATCCATTTAGCTTCATTCTCTGAACTGGAAGCATTATGTGCCTCCTCCATTTCTTTTCACTCAGTGGCAACTCTATTCGGTTATGGAACTCATTAAACTTATGCAAACACAATGTGCAGACAACCGGAATTTTTCAGGTCATCATTCCTTAACAAATCCCACAACATTTATAAACAAATCTAATTCAAGAAAACATTCAGTTTTCATTCTCTGTGATTCTCGTTCAATCAAGAATCCCTGTAGATTTCTTCTTTCGGAGCTCTACTTTGCTAATTTCTCGAGCACTATCCCTTTTCTCTCAGTCCCCCAACCCACATGATCATGGGCATGATCAAGTGCTAGTAAAAAGGTTCTACTCGGGTCTTCGGCCCTTGGAAATTTCAAAGCGCAATACGAAAATCTCTCGAAGTTCAGATTATCGAACTCGCAAAGTAAGGCGGATCAACCATCCATGTCTACCAAGTGTCCTACGATGGACACACACTATGAAACTCCAAGCGTCTGAGTTTCGATACTTTGGGTCTTTAGAACTTCAGGACTTCGGAAGTTCGGAGCTTTGGGACTTCGGAAGTTCTCACACTTGCTTCCTTTCTATCATTCGAACTCTAAAATTTTGAACCCTAGGTCCACATGGTATAGATGTCACCAACTCAAGTGGTGGCACGTGGCATGTCTAGGAAGTTCCACTTCACCTCTTGCGATGTCATCTGACCCAACCATGCCTACTCTCGCTTCGTAACTTCCACTGACATGGCCCATTCAGGATCAACGTTGAAACCTTGGCTCTGATACCATATTGTAACATCCCTAGCCATCAACTCCATTGTCAGGCAATGCTACTATGTGAAACAATCTCATACATATATATAACATGCATATTTAATGAAAATCAACCAAACAATACTGAGTAATCATAAGATTACTACTAACATACAAAAATTATGGAATTAACTGTAATTCATAATTGCAACGGAATAAATGATACATTTCAAAGATACAAACATGCATCACATATAAATTAAGTACATAATTAATACTTATCTTTTAACTGTAATAACACCACCAATTGCATGCAGACCTTCCACAAACCTCCCTTCCTTAGACCGAGTTTCTCATCACTCTCAGTGGTAGGTCACCCCCGAGTTGGGACTAAGCTCCACCAGGTAAGGAAATCCTAGGCTAGGCAAGGTCAACGGGAAGACACATGGTTTATGAGGATGGATTCTATCTGAGGAGCCACTTATTCCCACTACTCACAGACTTTCATTCCCCACATGCCTATCCCACCCAAGAGTATACACCTTCACTGTCACACCGGACAGTCCTTCGGCTGCTAAACATCCCTTTCCTTAGGCTTCAACAACAAGCTAGACTAGAATTATCCGATCTCTGAGGAAACTACAGGACCCCTTCGAGGAGTTCTCACTTCCTCTGCGCACTCTCTCACCTGGAGAGAGTCGCTCATAGGCCTGACAACCTGCTTCTTCAACCACAACCACCTCTCTCACCTAGAGAGAGTGTTGCACATAGGCCTGACATCTTGCTTCTTCAGCTCCGTTCCAGCACAAGGAGGACAATAGTAAGGCTCAACAAGGAACAAATGATGGAAACAGTTCACACTCATCCAAGAGACTACGTGTCCATAACAACCCACAGTTATAACACACACAACATAAACAATTATGGTATGCTCAGGTTTCACAGAAGACAACAACCCAAACGGTTAAGCATGAACTTGGATTTGCAGTGTGGATAAACTGGGTTCACGGGTCACATAGGAGACACAACTCAGTCCACGGGTTTGCCACTAGTTTTCACGGTGCGTGACAAGGAATCAACGCAAAGATCGAATGGAGACTCAAACGGTTCAGACGGAGGATGCGTTGGCTTCCCAGGAAAGCATCATGGTTTTCTGGTTTCAGTGTTCCATGAGGGTATGCAAAGATCATATGCAGAGGCAACACGGTTCAGACAGCAGACGCCAGAATGGAGACGAACCCCCATCGTGGCTCAATTCTTGGGTTAAATTGCATGTGCTTGGGCTGACACATGTCGCCCATGAAGCTGCATGCACTCCATCAAGTATGCATTCCATTTTCCAGGATTTTAGGATAAAAATATACCTTTCACACCACTTTGGAATAATAATAAATTATTATTCAAGGACTTAAGCCCTCAAGCTTAGTCCCTCTTCCAATCTTTCAGCCCCCTCTCCCTTACCTAGCCTTGTGGAAGCTTAGTCCCCCATCACTCTTTCTTCATGGTCGGTTGGCACACAACGATATTTATATTTTATTAAGGATCTGCATAATTACATATACAAAAATCAGGCTCATGGCCTTTAACACCTAGCCTCTCTGGCCTAAATAACACATAATCCCACCAACTTATATACACTTGGCTCACTAGCCTATAAACATGATTACAATACATAATATAATTGGGGCACGTCCTTGGGGTATTACAGATGATGTTGACAATGATCATGTTGATGCTACTGACAATGACAGCGACGATGATGGTGATGATGATGATGTTGATGATGTTGTTGTTGTTGATGATGATGATGTTGATGATGATGATGACAGTCATGTTGGTGTTTATGATGTTGATGTTGATGATGTTGGTGTTGATGATGATTATGTTGTTGATGTTGATGATGATGTTGTTTTCTTGTTGATGATGATGATGATGACGATGACGATGATGAGGATGATGACAAGGACGACGATGATGATGATGATTGTAATGATTATGAGGATGAGGAGGAGGATGAGGATGATGACAATGATGATGATGAGGATGACGAGGATGATGATGATGATGATAATGATGATGACGATGAAGAGGAGGATGATGATGATGATGACGATGACAATGACGACAATGACAATGATCACGATGTTGATGATGTTGATGCTAATGTTGTTGTTGATGGTGATGATGGTCATGAGGATGTTGATTATGATAATGATGATTATGATAATGATGATTATGATAATGATGATTATGATGATGATGATGTTGATGGTGATGATGATGATAGTGATGGTGATGATGATGATGATGATTATGATGATGACGTTGATGATGACGATAATTTTGATCATGTTGATGTTGATGATGATGATTTTGATGTTGTTGTTGATGCTGACAATCATGATGTTGTTGATGATGATAATGTTGATGATGTTGACGTCGATGATGATAATGTTGATGTTGATGCTTCCACTGATGATGATGATGACGATGGTGATGATGTTGATGATGATGTTGGTGATGATGCTACTACTAATGTTGTTGTTGTTGATGATGATGATGTTAAGGCTTCTATTGATATTGATGCTAATGATGTTGATGATGATGCTTATGCTGACACTGATGTTGATGATGATGTTGATGATGTTGTTGTTGGTTTTGTTGTTGATAATGTTGATGATGTTTTTGTTGTTTCTATTGTTGGGGATGAAGACCATGATTACAATAACAATGATGAGAACGACAATGATTACGCTAATGATGATGATGATGTTGATGATGACGACAATAATTATGCTAATAATTTTTATAAAAATTTAATCAATTATTTATAAAAAATTTAATAACATAAATATAATATATTTATTTAAATTTTAAAATAAATGTAAATTATATTTTATATTAATATTTTTTAAGTTATTTGTGAAATTATTTTTATAACATAAATCCATGTATTCAAGAGTGATGTGCACTATCTTTTTAAGGATTGAGGCATTATACTGATACAAGCTAAACTCCCCCTAACTCATTTTAAAACTAAACTAATATTGAGATCATCCACCCTTTTCTTAAATATTGTTCATCTTGAATTTACTTCTAATATAATTTAATTCTATTTCAAATATGATTTGATATCTAGAGACAAAGAAAGTCCACTTTAACGACCTTAAGACATTAGGACACCACAACCATAAATATCCACTCTCTGATGTTAGGGAGAATGTCGCAACGAGGGGACAAAATTTAATGCAGATTCTACATAAATGAAGGATATGCATTGGCACCTTGTTCGTTGTACTAGTCAGATCATAGAGAAACAACTTCAATTCTAACTTTATGACGCTTATAAATCATCTCACCAAATGCAGTGCTTGGCGTCTTCTCCATCTTGAAATTTGATACTTTTTATTTCTTTTTCCTTTAGTCTGCAACGTGGTGCATCTTGTTCTTGTGATTTTCGCATGGTCGGTTCGCAGGCTTTCACTGATTATTGATAGCTTTGTTTTCATGGCGACTCTGAAAATGAAAGTCCCCAGAAACTCGGCTATCCTTGTCGCTTCTTCCCTCACTACTCCAAAAGAGTTCCTATGCTTTTCCAATATAGATGATGAAGCGACTTTGAGATTTCATATTCCCATTGTTCAGTTCTATCGGTTCGATCCGTCGAAAAAGGGTGAGGATCCTGCCAGAGTTGTTAGAGAAGGGCGAGCAAAGGTTTTGGTGTTTTACTATCCTTTTTCCGGAAGATTAATGGACGTGCCCTTCGGTAAGCTTGTGGTGGACTGCACGAGAGAAGGCGTGCTATTTATGGAAGCTGATGCCAACGTTTCTATGGAGGAATATGGAGACCTCCATCCACCCTTCCCATCCCAAGGTGATCGGATACATGACATGCTAGGCTCACAATCTATTATGAATTCTACCCTCCTCCTTCAGGTTAATTCATTCATGCATCGATGAACTCAATTCATATTCCAGTCGAAATTGTGTTTTCTTAACGTACTACTTATCACGATCTTTCATGTAACGAACTTGAGATGCTATGCTTGAATATGAAAACACAATTGTCCATTATGGTTGAATACTATGTTTTTGACTATGATGAACTTTGAAAAACATTGTGAATTATGGTTGAATTTGGTTCACCATACCATATTGATTATTATGGATGATGGATCACAGGGTTCATCATGTATTATTATCCTTATTTTTTGTTGATCATGGTTGTGTATGGTTGGTTATGGTTGAAAATGGTGTACCATGGTTGATTATGTTAATTTTTAAACTATCATCGGCCATGGTCAACTTTGGTTGCCCATGTTTGAGTATGGTTGAGAATGAGTGACCATGTTTAACAATGGTTGACTATAGTTTACCATGTTTGACTATGGTTGACCAAATTTGACTATGTCTAACCATGGGTGACTATGATTGACAATTGATGAATTATGTTGACTATCGTTAACTATGTTAAACTATTATTGGCCATTGTTAAATTTGGCTGACCACATTTGACTATGGCTGAGTATGGTTGACCATATGGACTATGGATAACTATGTTGTTTGTGGTTGGCTATGGATGACATGGTTGCTCATGTTTTAGTATGGTTATCTTTGGTTCACCATGGTTTTTTATGGTTGACCATGGTGGACCATAATTGACCATGATTAACTTTGTTTGACAATGGAGATTTTGGTTGACCATGGTTTACTATGGTCAACATATGGTTCACTTTGTTTTATGTTTGGTTTACTATGATTGACTTATGGTTAACTTTGGTTCACTATAGCTGAATTATGGTTGAATTTAGCTTATGTTTAGTTTACTATGGTTAACATTCGTTGACATTGGTTTACTATGGGTTCACGATGATCAACTTTCATTTATTATGGTTGGCCACATTCGACCATGTTTAACTATGGTTTAACATAGTTGAATTAGGTTGACTATGATTCACTTTCGTTGACCATGATTGGACATGGTTAGCAATGGTTGACTATGATTGACCATTTTGATTATGTTTAACCATGACTTACTATGGTAATGTTGCATTGTTATGTTTACCATAGTTCATTTATGTTGAATTTCTATGTTCCTCAATGGTTTTGTTGAAATGTGACTTCCATTAAGGGTTATGTCACACTACTACATTCCTCAAGGGTTATGTTGGATCATGATGTTACTCAATGATAATGTTGTATTCCAATGCTCATCTCATTGTGTTATGTTGAATTTCTTTGTTTCTTAATGGTTACGTCAAATTACAACATCCATTGAGGGTTATAACACCTTGTGGCATTCCTTAAAGGTGATGTTTCAATGAGATGTTCATGATTGGTTGTGATGCATCATGATATTCATCTTGGTCTCCTTCTATGGAATTTCTATGTTACTCAATGGTTATGTCTCATTTTAACATTCATTGAGGATTTTTTCACATTTCTGATGTTCCTTAATCGTTATGTCATAGTGTGACGTTGATCTTGGGTGACTTATGTTGAATTGTGGTGTTTTTAAAGGGCTATGTCATATTGCGATATTCATGAAAGAATATTTTTTATTACAGTGCTACTCAATGTATGTACCATTGAGACATATAACTTAGTTGAATTATGTCAAATTACTGTGTTCCGTAATGCTTATGTCACAATGTGATGCTCCTCAACAGTTAGGTTAGATTGTGACATTCCTTAATTGTTAATATTTCATATAATGAGGTTTCTCATGGTTAACTTACGTCAACCATGGCTTTATTTAGTTGGACATGTTTCACTATGGACATGGTTGACTATGGTTGAATTTCCTCAAATTGTGATATTCGATAAGGATTATGTAAGATTACGACGTTGGGTTGTCTTCATCACATTGCAATGTTAGGTTATTTTCATCACATTTGTGACATTGGGATATGTTTATCACACTCTGATGTTCATGAAGGTTCTTTTGGATTGCATCACATCATGACATTCTTTGTGGGTTTTGTTGGATCACAACATTAAGGGTTATGATAGATTGTGACATTCATCAAGGGTTATGTTGGATTTTATGACATTCATTAAGGGATTATTGTTGAATTTTGTTACATTGCGACATCAAGGGTTATGTTAGATTGTGAAA
>JZKD02S0634476.1:0-15698 GCA_000966675.3 Picea glauca | reverse complement strand
GCAAAAATTTAAATCTGAATTCCTGTATAACAAATAGGAATCTTTTGTTTTTCGCAAAAATTTAAATCTGAATTCCTGTATAACAAATAGGAGTATTTTTTTTTTTTTTAATCAGAGAAGAACCTTTTTATTAAGGGGTCGTGCTCCAGATTGCTGTTAGGGGACAGGAAACGGCTTGTACAGGCCTGAAATGACCAGGAAACAGCTCCAAAACGTTTCAGAGCCGTTTCCAAATTGTGAAATGACTCGAAAACGTTTCAGTCCATTTTCGATGCATGTCAGTGTCCAAAATGTTTTTGAGTGCTGAACCAAGAAGGGTGAAAGTTTCCTGCAACTTAGATTTTATTCAATAAGAAATAAATTCCAAATGACCATGTACAGTCTTTCTTTTTAGTTCATGATTTGATGTTATTACATAATGGATCTCGTGATTTTTTAGATAGTTATGATATATGTCTCACATGGCAATGTGGAGATGAATGGAGGTGTAAGTACTTGAGATGATATTCGGCCATATTTCTAAGATACTTTGTTTTAATATAAATTCTTAGTTCTAAATAGTTGGCATAAAAAGTAAACAAAGTTAATAGTGCTTCTAGTCCTTTTTCTCTATAATTGATATTATTTTTTTATATATATCTTAGATTTAAATATAAGATCTAAATATAAGATATAAGATATAGAGAATTTTTTAGAAAATCAAATCATTCACCAAAATATTGAACATAAGAATTATAGAGAAAACCCTTGAGTTAGGGTAACATTATTAACTATTCCTTAAGGAAGGAAAACACTTCTCAAACAATGCTTGATACAATTACAATATATTTCACCATGCCCATTACATTACTTCTACTTCTTTATATAGTACTATCTATTTTCTAGGAACATTCTAGTAAGCAGAACCTTCTAGTAAGCCTTCTTACTTTCATTATGGGTCTTATTTATTAAAAATGATCTCTATACATAGAAATACATAGTTATATATTTATTATTATTTTCTTTGAGTACCTCCTGTTAAGAGGAATAAATCTCTATGGTTTGGGATAGGACCACAATAGACGGAACGACACCAAGAAATCAATTCAAATCTCAAGTATGCTAGATAAATGAAAATGACAACAAAAGAAAGGCTAGAAGCCTACCTCTTCTGGACGTTTGTAGGAGACCACCGTTGAGCGCACAATCCAATGCCTAATACTTACAACTTGTTCTCAACATCCAAGATACACAAACATATGGAAAATGTATGAAATGTTAACATATAAACTAACATAATCCATTAACATGTATAGCAAATTTACCCATGGAAAATAATATAAACATTTGCAACATATAATTGGACGAGAAAATAGTACTTCTATTAATATAATCAGCAGGAGTACATAGGTGACAACCTCTTGTATCAACAGCTTGTTGAAACCGAGAAACTAAGTCCCTCCACCTGGGCCTTCACCACTTCAATCCTCCACAAGGCAAGCTCACAAGTTCTAGGAGTAATTGGGTTCCTCCTTCACAGGATAGGGAGAGCTTGGGGGATGAACACAAGGAGAGTTCAAACTTAAAAGACTAAGGGATGTAGACTCAAGGAAGTAATATGAAACAATTTTTTTCCAGAGTGTACTTGCTCTCAACTTTTTCTCTCATTCAAGACTTGTATATGGCTCAATTTATAGCCTCCAAAGGGAATTGAAGGGTTGAATCGAAGCATTTCTAGCATATGAAGGGATAAGGATTATGGATCTCGTGACTTGGCATGGGAAATTCAAAATATTTTTAATTTTGAGCACAAAACCCGATGTACGCGGGCTGTAATGGAGCAACCTGCATATACACAAGTTGTATAACTGTGGTCCATGTATATGTACAAAATTTGAAATTTTTGACTTTTGACTGAGCAAAATGGGGAAACTGAGTTAGCAGAGGGAAATGGTAGGCCACCAAAGCATGATGCATAGGGTGTGGCAAAAATTGCTATAATAGATGCCCCCTAATGTGTGAGGTTAGAGGAGCAATCACGACGGTCTAATTACATTACAATTCCTAGAAGTGGAGTAGTGAGGACCCAACTGGAGGAACTAGTCACTCGTCGGAATACTACTATACATATTGACTTTGTACACATGGATGTCAATCTGAAGTACCTGCAGATCCATGTGCGTATATAGAAGATAATTGTTCATGGTCATGAATAGGCAATACAAAGTAGACATGCCATGGGTGGTCATAGGGATGAACTAAACTTAGTGGAGTCTAGTCTCAAAATCAATTGATGATATCTAGATACAATGAAGTACAATTTGATCTTCCATGATAATTGAAGTCATATAGGACTGGTGTGATGAAAGACAACAACATGTATGAGGCGCTGCTATCGTGAGTGTGAGGTCTTCTACACTAACCGTCGACGATGCAAGTCCGCATCGTGTGAATAAAGTAGTTGAAGTCGAACACAATGAGATTTCGTTTGATTATTGGTCATTGAGGTATACAGTTAACAAACACGAGACAATCCACCGACGATGAAAGTAGGCGTTAAGGTATTGAGCACATTCAACAAGTGTGAATAAAGGTGTTGAGGTCGAACACTTGAAGAATCCATCGAGTAGAAGACATTAATGTATTCCCAACTGTCAATGACGAGAGAACCTGCCACTGATGACTGCAAGCCTCTAGGTACTCTTATGACTTTAGATATCGATTCCAGAATAGATGAGTTGAAGTCGATGGAATGAGTTCCATTGAAAGGAGGGCATTAAGGTACCCCCCATCATCCAACGCGAGGTACAAGGCAACACTTGATGATTAGGTAGAACTCAGACAAACATGATGTGCACGAACCAATGACCATGTGCGTCTCTTGTGTGCACCAGATGCAAGTGTGAATAGATTTTTTGTCACCGAACACAAGGGAAACCACCTAGTCAACGACCAATGAAGATATGTCATTTGTTAGGTTCAAGGTCACCTGCCAATGATGAAAGTAGGCCCAGGTTGTAAGGTAGGACAATAACTTCATGTGATTCTAAGATTCACTTGTAAGGGGATGATCGACATGCAAAGTCAAGAATTCTGAGGAATGGTCGACACAAGTTTGGACTTTCTTTGAACAAAAGAACGAGACAAATGGATAATTTAGGCAACATAGACTCGGGACTGAACATGGACAAAAGTTTGTGGCGTAGGAGGCATCAACAAACTCTCCATAGGGATTGGAAGAATAATCGGTCAAAGGAGTAAAATCTGAGTAATGAGTTCAATGTCCTAAGGCCTAAACCCAAACCTTTCATGAATGGACTCAAAAATATTTGCTATGTTCAAAAGCGACACGATTGTTGCCGATAGAAGATAACACTCTTTTCTCGCCCTTCATTTTTGTTTTTCCATTTTTTTTTTGTCTTTTTTCATATTATTAAAGCCTGAAAAAGAGGTTAATGAATACTATGATACAAGAGAGGAAACAAGTGTCGCAAACAAGCAAACTAATTCCATGTAATGGAACATACCTATGCTCGATGTACGAGAACGCATGTAGGATATGGACATTCGGGGGGATGTTTCCTCTTGGGGTAAGGGGTGTCAAGTTGCAAATGATATATTAAAGGCACTGCTTGGTGAATGCTAAGAAATGTTGGGGAAATGGGTTTATAATGAGAAAGTGGGAGTTGACATTAAGCTCAATAATGCAAGTAGGATAATAAAATGTAATTACAACTCGACATTAGGAAGTAGGCTTTCAATAGTGTTCTTTTTCAAAAATTTAGTCTCTCGAGCCCGAAAAAGTGTAAAACAATACCAAGGAGAAATCTTCTAGTCAATGCTGACTAGAGTATTCATTTTTCGTAGTTAGTTCATTTGATCTAAAAAAGGGTAAACTTATACCGAATAGCCGTACTTTCAAATCCGTTTAACGAGTGTGAAAGAAACAAGCTCATTCGACAATCTTTTCATTTTTAAGGAGTCTGAAAAGAGCTTAATTGAGACTCCAAGATGTAATGGAAGGAGTCCGTAGGTAGTAGCCAAAAAAAGGTCGAGTAGAAGACATGAGGCTTGAACACAATGTCATCGTGGGACTATAAAGGACTCCCAGACCTATGGATTAACTTTTGCATGGGCACCAAATGGCAAAAAATGTTCTAACTAGGGCATCCATCTTTGGTAAGTCTCTACCACTTAATAATCACAGTTCTAGTAATAGTGAGGATGTTTTGTGTCGCTAAAAAATGGGTTCGTACCTAGGGTATATGAATCGTGGTCATAGGACGATGAAAAAATGCAAAGCGAGGCGAAAACCTATATTATATGCCAGTGACAATATATACTTGTCAAAGGCACAAATGGGCTAAAGAATGTTGAAAATTTTTCATAAGCTGAAAAAACCGCTTCAAACCAGGTCTTACACTGCGTAATTAGTCCATATATTTTCAAAAATAGAAAATCAAGGGCGAAAACTATATAAAGTGGGTAAAAAATTTCTATAAATGGTAAAAACAATGAGTTTTACTATATAAACTTTTGGTCTTCGACTTTACCTATATATTTTGTAATGGATGAATGTATGTTTCATTTACTTAGTTATGCGACAAATGTCAATCTAAAATGTAATTAGTGTATGCATCCGATACTTGATTAGAACTTCTAGGGATATGATTATAAGTAATGAAATCAAAATATCGTTCCAAAAGTCGCACTCGAAAGAATCGTCGGAGTAATGTAGGATCCCTGACCCGGTATCGACCGTTCAACTGAGATGCAACCAACTGGGAATTCAGGCGAACCTCTAAAGATCGAACACTGTGTGAAACGAAAACACATAATAGCTCAATAACGACTCTATACTCAGTCACATTGTTCGTTGATGGCTCCAGACAAACGCTTCCTAAAGAGACCAGTTGTCCCTTGGGTGAATAGATAACCCAAGCGACAAAAGCTACGTTCCGAGTATGACGTGTGGCATCGTCTACGAATCCTAAGAACACCAATGATTCTGTTGACATATGCCAACCAAGGGGAAACTCAATAAGCAAACTGGCGATACAAAAGAACAATATATATATATATATATATACACACACTAAAGTACAATAATATACAAAGCTCATGCTCGAGCTGAAGGGCTCAAGAATAATACTTTTTGAGATAGAGCCCATTTCTAGGCTCTTTCAGCACATTCCCTTCATAATCCTCATAGGCTCCTTTTTCGAGGACATGTCTCATGATATAAGGACCGTGCCACATGGGATTGAATTTTCCTGCCCCCAATGGTTCTTTAGCTTGGTCATAAAGAAGGACCAAGTGACCCTCAATGTACTACCGGGGATTGAAATATTTATCATATTGGACCTTAACATGCTGCTTATTCGACTCAATGGATAGGGCGACATCTTGATGCTACTCATCGAGTTGCTCCAAGTGTACAAGGCGGTCTTTGGGTTCAATCGTGTTGGATAGGAGCTCAATTGCTAACTTAAGAGAAGGAATCTCGCATTCAATGGGGAGAGATGACTCCACTTCGTGAACCAATTGGAACGATGAAAAACTAGTGGAAGTATTTACTGCGGTTCAGTATGCCTAGAGTTCAGGGTATAATATCACATGCCAGTTAGATTTACTTCGCATGGTAGTCTTTTTCAAAATGGCTTTTAGAGATTTATTCATAGCCTCCACTTGGCCATTTTTCTGGGGATAATATGACGACGAATAATCTTGCTTGACACCCAGTTTTGATGCCAACTCTGTCATCATCTTGTTCTGAAAGTGGATGTCATGGTCAGTGAGAATCTCCTTCGGAACTCCAAATCGAGCTATGATTTGATTGAATACGAAGTGTGCTACAGTCTCACCATCGGATTTGATTATAGGCATGGCCTCAACCCACTTGGTAAAATAGTCCTTGACCACAGTAATGTGATGGTGCCCCCATCTGAGGTCGGGTTGCAATCTATGAAATCCACCCCCCACTTGGTGAAGGGATCAACGGTAATGACTGGATGAAGAGGGGCAGGGTGCGAGCGCATCTTACGAGCGAACACATGGCAAGGGTGACACTTCTTGACCGCTTCTATGCAATCTTTAAAAATCGACGGTAAAAAAGCTCACAATATTTTTTGGGTTGTCGTAAGCTGAGATAAATGACCACCACAAGCCCCACTTTGACAATCGTTGAGTACGGTTTCAACTTCTTCGTGAGTCAAACAACAATGCATAATAGAATCCACCCCTTGGCGATACAAAGTGTCACTGATAATGAGGTAGTTTTTGGGTTGATGGCATACATGTCGTCGATCGTCCCTTGAAAGATGCTGGGGAAGCTTCAGAGTTTGAAGATATATCAGAATGTCTCCATTGCAGGGGTCCAAAGATGTGATAAGGAAAATGTGCTCATCAACAAATGAGTCATCAAAAACGGTATCCTCATCCTGCCTAGGGAAGTATGACATTAATTCCGCAAAGACTAGGAATTTCTTAGATTTTGCGGAGACAAAATCGAGGTCAAACTCCTGCAAAATCACAATCCATTTATTGTACTTCCCCCCTCTGATACGCCTTGTTAGGATGTATTGAAACGGATTAACGTCGACAACCACAGTCGTCTTGCGAAGTAAGATATAATGGCACAATCTTTGAACCACATACACGACTGTTAAGGCTAGCTTTTCCACGTGATAATACTTAAGTTCATGACCGATAAGGTTTTGATTAAGATAATAGATAACGTGCTCATGGAGCTCGTCATCCTCCTGAACGATAACCATACCAACTGTCCCTTCGGACGTGGTTGTATAAAGCAAAAAATCTATACTATAGTTTGGAGGACTCAACAGAGGTGCTGACACTAGGGATTTCTTAAGGGCATCAAAGGACTCCTGGGCTCACTCATCCCATATAAGCAGAGTATCATTTTCCAAGAGACGCATAAAACCCTTAGTGATGTTGGCATAGTTGGCTATAAAGCGACGCAAAAAGTTAGCTTTCCCTTGTAAACCCTGAAGTTGACGCACACTGTGCGGGGAAGGCAACTGAAGTATTGCCTCCACCTTCAGTGGGTCCACCATGATCCCTTGCTTGGCCCAAAAGGCGGCATGACCTGACGTAGAAGATGCATTCATGAGGGTTTAATCAAATACGATAATGACATCTTTCAAACACTAGCCGAAGATGAACTGGATGATCAACCCTCTTGTGAGAGTGAGTAGCGAGGTCATCCAAATAAGCCTCGACTATATGTTTGAGGTCATGGAAAGCGAAGATCATAACCTGTTGAAAAGTAGCTCCGACGTTTTTAAGGTCGAAAGGCATTTTCCGGTATGAAAACGTACTCCAAGGACAAATGAACGCCATCTTATGTTGATCCTCGGGTTTAATTTGAATTTGATTGTAACCTGAAAATCCATCCATAAAAGAAAATATTTCACTCCTTGCACACTCATCAATAATCTGGTCAATAAATGGTGTAGGGAAATTATCTTTCGTACAAGCTTTATTTAGATCCCTGAAATCCATACACACAAATGGTTCCTTGTTTCTTATCCACAAGAACGAGATTGGATACCCATTCGGTCAAGGGAACCGGGTAGATGAAGCCAACATTAAACAACTTCTCCATCTCTGCTTTAATGGTGGGGGCCTTTTTGGGATTCACAGCTCTAAGTCGTTGTCAAACTAGCTTAGCATTCAGATAAGTCTTGATTTTGTGTTCGACAATACTAGGGTCTATCCTTGACATTTCTTCATATGACCAAGCAAACACGTATCAGAATTCCTTAAAAAGATCGACGTAAAATATAAACTTCTTCAAGTGAACAATCTACATCGATATAAACATTCTCAACCTTGCGAGGGGTTCGAGAGATGTTGATCGCAATGGTAGGAGAGATATTCACCATGTTCCCTTCAACATATATGCCATGCTTATCCAACGGAACCATGGTGTGACCAACAATCTTGCTCATGGCAGACCTGAACTCATCTCGTTCGATCCTTTCAAGCTATGGGAGAAAATAAGCTATGTGGTGAAGGCCCTCCCAAGGCCTTTCAGGACCAATCATGGCCTCTAAGATCGCTTTGTCTGAAGGCAAAGTACCGTTGAGGCAATCATGTGAACTAGACGAGTTTACGACCCATATGGGCTCTAGGACATGTTCCATCTCTTTCGTCCACGAAGAGGGAGGATCTGGGTCTGCAATGACTTCCTGGATAGCCTGATATGCAATCTCGACTGTAGACAACGACATTACCATTTTGATGTGTGAGTGAGCTTCATACGACACAATCGGAGAAGGTAGAGTCCACGGGTTATCGAAATATGAAGTACGAAACAAGACAAGCCTCAATGACGATGAGGATTCATCAGAAACGACGTTGATATACGAGATTGGAGCTGAGAAATTAAAGGTTCCCATCAAGGAATGATACATTTAGACACCAACGTTCTCAGTTGCCTTATGAGAATTCTCGACATTGGGGACTGAGGGTCCCATCGATGTAGAAAAACTGGAGCGTGAGAAAGATAAGTAGTCGATCGTTACAATCTTCACTTCACGAGGAAATCATAAAACATGAAACATCGACGACATGACAACTGCGATAATGTAAATCCAATTATGCCCCAGTAAAAGATTGTAGTCAAGGGGTGCATCAACAACCTCGACCTCGATCGCCACAGTTTTACTGCCTAACTAGACTTGGAAAGAAGGGAGGATACCATGGGGTCTGAACGAACAATCATTAAACATAGCTAACATAGTCATAGATTGAGAAAGTTGGGGAGAGCCAATGGCTTTCCAACAAGATAGATACATCACAGACGTCGAAGCACCTTCATCGACGACAACACACTTAATAGTTATCTTCATACATTCCACATGGATTTGAAAATCCGCATGGTAAGATAAGTGAGGCTGGACATCTGCGATATCGAACTTGATAACTTTTGAGCCACTTGAGTCGAGAGCCCCCAAAGCAGATAACAAGGCATTCCTCTGTGTTGGGTGCGCATGGAGTACATTTAAAGCTAACATCGCACACGACGTTTAGCCCAAATTTTCAACAATCGAGTAATTATGGGCGGCTCTGGCATCGAGATTATGAGTAGAGCACTTAAGAACTCCTTTCAGAATGCAAGACATAGGGTCAAGGTTATCGATATGCAAAGGTGTTTCCAATGGGGGAGGCTCTATACCCAAAGTAGGTTGCGGAGGACCATAATCACGAGTCCTAGTGGCTACGCTAACCTCAGATCGAACCATATTTACACATTGATGGACCACCATCATGTGCCGGGGGATTTTGACCTCCACCCAAAGCATAGTGTTGGAGGTTCATGAGGCCATACTTTGATTATGTAGAAATGGATTAGTTAACACAGCAAGCTGCTGCGCTATAAGCCTCAAGGTTTCCTCTATCTTAGGGAATAAATGGGTAAGGTGATCCTCTTTACACAACTTATATGGAAACTTCACCTTTTGATTTCCCTTCTTTCCCTTGCCAGCGTTGTTACCAGACTCGTCATTATTCTGATTGTCTTTGTTATTCTTGTCATTCCCACCCTTGCGATTATTATTTCTACCTTTCCACTTATTCCCTCCGGGTTGTTGGTTACCATTCAAGTTCGTCGACTGCACAAAATGTACTTCTGACCACTGGGTGGGAGGAGACGAAGTCGTAGCTTGTCTCTCTATAGACTAGTTGAGAGACAAACTTTTCATCTGATTCGTCACCTGGTCTGTAGACTTGGCATTTTTTTGAGCCTATAATGCCATCGGCATGGGGCTCAGGCTTTTGTATTGTATCATTACTCGACCGTGGTGCCTTAGGAATAATTTCATAGAGCATCCCAAATTGAGCGTATATAAGATCTAATTGCTGGGCTTTAAATATGGCCTCTTCCTCAATCGTTACCCCAGATATAGAAACATCCTTCGAAATATATGGCAATAAGGACTTAAGGAACCACTCCAATGGAAACTTTGGAGGAATTCTAGCTTTAATCATCCGCTTTCTTCTATGCCACTCTTGAAGTCGATAAAATCTCGGTATCGACGTCGTAACAAACCAACAGTTGAAAGTGGTTGAGAAAAACTAAGGCCAACTCATGAGAAGTTCGGTATGTGCCCCCTGGTAGCTCGATGTACCATTTCACAACAACCCTCGTAAAGGTATGTTGAAACAATCTCAAATGGACCGAGTCATCATTAAGAGAGTTCGACTAACACCATAAGTGAAAAGTAGTAACATGATCGCCTGATCTTCATCACTCTTACCCTCGAATTTCAAAATTTCCGAGGGAAGCTTGGCAGGAACTGGGGGCCATGCCAGATCATGATACACATGGTTGTTCATTAATCTCGACAGATATGGAAAATTTAGCATAGCCAGAAAAGGGAGTCTTGGTTGCAGCATCTGAGACCATGCTCCCAGGAAAGACGGACTTTGAGAGACTATGGTCCGAGGAGGGTTCTGGTAGACACCATGGCCCTGCTAGGTAGGATAATATTCCCCTCCTAATTGATTCATGAAAGGTTGTAAAGGCATAATCCCGGATGGGAACGCTTGTGAGGAAAAAGCGATATGATACAGATTACCCATGTGAGGATATGCATTTCCCCCTGAAGAAGGAACTCCATGCAGGGGGTTGCCTATATTAGAAAATTGATCCCCCCCTAATATCATACCAAAGGTTAGAGGAGGATTTTCCATAAGAAAATCATTCATGGGAATAGGTAGTGTGGACAAAGGATAGACAGACGATATATATGACGTAGAAACACTGCCCGCTTGTCCATTCCATCCTTGAAAATTATAACTAGGCTTGGGTTTGGAGGAAGGATGATTCCAACCCCCTATCGTAGGAAATGACTAAGGGATATGACCCCCACCAAATGAGAAAGGATTATAAGGAGGTGATGTGCCCCCTGACCCAAAACTAGTATTGACGTTGGATGTCGGAATGGAGGATGACATGTGCGAAGTCATATTCGACATACCAAAAGAAAAAGGATTAGATGCCAGAGGCATCAAATGAGCACTATAAGTAGGCATCCCCGTCGAAAAGGTGCCAGGGGAAACATATATCAATGATTACAAAGTCATACTACTAGAAATTATATAAGGATTTGTCCCCATGGACTGAGCTGAGTTCATGGACAGGGTAGCACTAACTAAGGGAGTCGTAGGAATCCAAGTAACTGATGATGAAGGAGTCACAGGGACTCCACTAACCATAACAGAGGTTGGAGTCGAAGGGTTTACTAATACACTCATATCTGAATCAATAATCTTGATGGGATGATTGTGAGCCTGAGTGGCGGAGATGTATGTACCACATTTATTAATTTTATGCCTTTTAGGAGGTGGCTTCGGTATCAAACCAAACTGTGGTAATTGATTCGAGAGACGAAGAGACCGACGGGGAGGTTGGTCTTGCTCCACGATGACTCAAAACTCATTACGCAAATCCAAATACTAAGGCCAACTAATATACAAAGAGCACACTCCTAAATAAAACTAGAGGGAAATGCACACAATCAAGAGAGGGTGGTTGAAAAGGGGCCTCATGAACTAAAGAAGGTATGCCTTTCCTAGGAGGGGATTGAGACTCTCAAACAATATAGTGGAGATATCAGAATGAATTATAAGGTCCCTCGTGGGATTCACAACCCAATCGGCCAGACCCCTCCGAAGAGAAGATCATCCATAAAGTCTATGTGTTGTCCGATCTCTATCTGACTCAGGGTACCTACGGAATAACCCCTACAAATAATTTGTGTGGATACTTAGGATAGGAAACTAAGGTCACCACGATATAAAAAATGCTCAGGAGAACAGTCATATGAACAGTCATAGGTCAGGTCCATCGTATGGGCGGGGTACCTAAGCCCGAAGCTCAAGAAGCACCAAGGTACCCCAAGAACCGCCAGATACAAATAGAACCCCAGAAATATCTCTGACACTAGGAAGGTATTAGAGGGCTATCACTCCAACCAACTTCGGGAAACCTCGTGCTTAACTTCGGTTTTAGTGGAGTTTCCCAAGAACAACAATTATACAATGGATTTCACCAATCCCTGGAATGACACCTACATTGAGTTTTGTAGCCTTGGAGAAGTTTACTCACAAAATTTTATTCCAAGGCCCTAAATCCTAAACTTGTTTGTGTACCCTAAAAGATATAATCTTTCTAATCAATTTTTATTAATCAATGTTAATTTTAGTAGCTTATGTTTTCTCAAGAGGTATGGTCATAAAACTAATGGTGTTATGACTCAACATATGAAACAAACGCATATAAAAACACTGCTAAGTACTAGTCTTGGTTTTCAAAAGAAATGGTATGTTTCTAAATGTTGTTCACATGATGTGGTCTCTTTCAATTTCAATGACTATGCAATCTTTCCTAAAATGCCAAGACTACTGCAATCTAGACAAAAGTGCAAATGCTTCAAATGAAATGCAAAATTTTTGTATTTTCAATATAGGAAAATGAAAATGCAAAAACCATTTTTTTTTTTTGTATTTTCAATATAAAGGAATGAAAATGAAAAACTGAACTAATAACCTCTTAGACAAACCCTACTGCAAGCACATGAACACAATCCAAGGACACCAAGAAGCTACTACTCAGATCTAAATGCAAGGACTAAAAATGAGAAAAATAATAAGAAATGAGTTTGCCAAAAATTTAACAATAATACAACTTCCCATCACTCTGCAAGCACTCAACATATAGAATAGAGACCCAGGTAGACTCAACAACACTCAGAACCCACCCAACAAACACCAAACTAAGCCTAAAAGGCTTACAAAAAGATGTACGCCACTGTTCAGGGAACAAAAGCGTATGTACACGCACTAGATGTAGACAACCTGCGTATGTATGCGATTGTTCAAGGAAACCAACGTATGCCAAGAAAAACATTGACTGGGTAAGAATTAAGCCAAACAACTCAAATATACAACAATGTAGAGGCTGTTAAGCTATAGGCGACACAAAAACTAAGGAAAATAGAGAGCAATCAAAGAGAAAAATCACCAACTAACCCCCAAAAGGAGATTCCCTAGTGGAGTTGCCAATTATGTTACGAGAAATAAATCTCTATGGTTTGGGGTAGGACCAAAACAAGCGGAACAACACTAAGAAATCAACTCAAATATCAAGTATGCTAGATAAATGAAAATGCCAACCAAAGAAAGGCTAGAACCCTACCTCTTCCGGATGTTCATAGGAGACCACCGTTGAGCTCACAATCCAATGCCTGATACCTACAACTTGTCCTCAACATCCAAGATACACAAGAATATGGAAAGTGTATGAAATGTTAGCATATAAACTAGCATAATCCATTAACATGTATAACAAATTTACCCATGGAAAATAATTTAAACATTTGCAACATATAATTGGACGAGAAAATAGTACTTCTATTAAAATAATCAACAAGAGTACAGAGGTGACAACCTCCTGTATCAACAACTCATTGAAACCAAGAAACTAAGTCCCTCCACCTAGGTCTTTGCCACTTCAATCCTCCACAAGGCAAGCTCACAAGTTTTAGGAGTAATTGGGTTCTTCCCTCTGAGGATAGGGAGATCTTGGGGGCTAAACATAAGGAGATTTCAGACTTAAAAGACTAAGGGATGTAGACTTAAGGAAGTAATATGAGGAAAAATTTCTCTAGAGTGTACTTGTTCTCAATTTTTTCTCTCCTTAAAGGCTTGTATATGGCTCAATTTATAGTCTCAAAAGGGAATTGAAGGGTCGAATCAGAGCATTTCCAGCATATGAAGGGCCAAGGATCATGGATCTCGTGACTTGGGATGGAAAATCCAAAATATTTTTTATTTTGAGCACAAAACACGATGTACGTGGGTTGTAATGGAGAAACCTGCATATACGCAAGTTGTATAACTGTAGCTCGCGTATATGTACAAAATTTTGAATTTTTGACTTTTGACTAAGCAAAATGGGGAAACTGAGTCTGCAGAGAGAAAGGGTAGGCCACCAAAGCATGATGCATAAGGTGTGACAAAAAATGCTATAAAACCTCCCTAGGTATACTACATTCCATTCCCCTTCGCATATTTGTCCTTGAAACATGGGAATAAACCATACAATATGATCGACTAAGCAATGTAGCCAGCTGGTAGCAAGCACGAGCCTCTATCCATCCTAGTATAATGTGAACATGGGGTCCAACTGTTGCTTTGCCACCTTGACTTGAAATCTATTTTCTCTTTGTTGTGCTATGATATCTCCATGCATTATTGTTATACTGCCATGTATCTCTCAATTCCTTTCCTTTTGGGTGCCATGTTGGTCCATAATAAGTTTGTTGATGCCCACATTGTTTCCCTGATGATTGTTGTTTCTTTAAGTGGTGTAGATGGCAATATACAACAACCTTACATCTCACTTCTTCTAACTTGGACTTTTCAGCATGTGGTTCCTTTGAGACATTTAGCTCCTTAACTTCTTCTTCATGTTTATGCTCTTCATATGTATTTTCTTCAAGTGCTTATGTAGGCTCTTCTTTTAATTCAATCCCAGACTCTTCTTTTGATGTGTCATTAGTTTCTCATCCATAACTTCCTCTAGTGCTCCCTTGGGTCCTTCTTTTTTAGTAAGAGAAATGTCATGCAATGAAATTTTCTTTTTCTTGTACCATAGCTTCAAAAACTTATTTTGCACATTGAAATTAACTGTACCCACTGATCCATCCAAGGATATCCATAAATAACATCCACATCATTCATATATATGGCATGAAAATCAAAATGCAATACATTTATCTACAATAAACTTCAAATCTTTAAAATTTGAACATTTCCATTATCAACTTGTGTTGTGCATATTCTTTGCGAGTACTTGCAATATTTTAGCCAAGTTAACATTGATGAAATTATTCTTGCAACTAGGGTTAATAGAAACAATGACCTCTTGTTGAATACATTCATGAACCTGTAATATGAAGTTTTCCCATGAAAATAAATCCTTAGTGATCTTATTCCTCTTCACATTGTGAGACCACCTTTCTAAAAAGACTTGTTCATATTCTTTATTTGAAAGTGCTTGGATTTTTCCAGACTTAACTCCAACCCACCATATGCTAGCATCATCCCTTAAATTCATCCATACTCAATATCGCCACAAGTTTCCCCATAATGAATTTATATTTTTTTATGTATTCTTTTTTGATTAAATGGGCTGGTTGTCATTGATGTCAACCCTTGAAGAAACTCCAGTAGCGAATTTTGGTAGCACAATGGTTTGGGTAATGGACCCAAGTTTGTTTGATGGATAATGGTATGAGTTTTGAGATATTTTCAGGTAAGACTATTCCAGATGGATAGTACATGTCATTCCATTTCCGGTGGTATGTGGAACGTCGCATAACTCCTCACGGTTAGAGAGTTATGGCCATGTGAAGTTGGAGAACCCTCATGAGTCATCTAGAAGCCCCTAAAAGTCAAAGTGTTTGAAAAAGAAATTATTTAAATAATAAAGTTAATGGAAAACTCTCTAAATTAAGGAAAGTGGAATGCTACATGAAAGTATAAATAAGAGGCAAGGCTCTCACTTAATCAGACTTCAACACATTGAATATCTTTTGTTGTGTGAGGATTATTGCAAGTACTCATTGATACATCTGAAGTTGCGAAAGTCTAAGGTAGTACGAAAGGGTTGACGATGAAATTCTTGA
>JZKD02S0634431.1:228588-242301 GCA_000966675.3 Picea glauca | reverse complement strand
TACATCTTTTGACAGGAAAATGAATATTTTCAATTTTCTCACGATTTGTTTCCCAACATCTATTTATGTCTCTCCTTAGATAGTTGCAAAGATCTTGAAGTGATCTAAAAAAAAAAATTATACACTTTCGTTGTGATTACAAAAATGCTTTTATGTTTTTTAAAAAAATAAAAAAATAATATTTTCAGAAATAGGATACACTTTTGAATATTGTACATTGTTATGAAACCATTTTAAATTAAATGTCATATATAATAATGGTATTAGTCCCATAAAAATGATTCTCTATGAACCTTTTAATCCCTAATCAAACCTTGAAATTCCATATATTTCCTATAGAGGGAATATATGGTCTTTGAGTGGGATTCTAGTGCCATCATGGAGGTTGTGTGCACCACGTATGGATATGAAGCCCTTAACCATGGTGCAATCAGGAGAACAAGGAAATTATGTCCTATGTGAACCATCTAAGTCTTATGGGATAGTAACAAGGCCCCAAACCACCACTTAAGCACTATAAATAGGATTTTGGGCCTCTAAGTGGGACATGGGTTCCATTAGGAGTTTTGCACTCAAGCGATGATTTAGGAGACTTCATCATAGTATGAGTAGGAATTAAAACGACTCAGGGCCCTAAATGAATCTCTTAGGCACTATTAGGAGATTTTTCAAATAAGGGGTGGTTCTCAAAGAATTGATCGATGCAGGAGAATGAAAGTGAGGAAATTAGGTTCTAAATGAAGCTTCTATGGCTCATGGGAAATGAACAAGGCTAGGAAACCATCACATGACCCAACTAAATGGGATATTTGGCCCTCAATTTGAATATAGTTTCTATTATTGATTTTTCTAATTATGAATCTCCTCATATGGAAATGTAAGTATTTGATTTCATTATTGAAGAAATTAATTAATTTGTCAAGGTTAAAAGAATATTAAATTACATTAATTTTATATTAATATTTAAAAATATAAAAAATATCAAGAAAACTAAATAAATAAAATAAATGAAAGTCCATGTGTAGAAGTTATAGGGAGCTTAGTCTCCATCTTTGATGTAATTATTGTAACATGCAACCAACCACTTTATAAAAAAAATGTCGAATTAAGCAATACATTTACATTAATTCGATTGAAAATCCAAAACTACAATTACTCAATCCTTTTTTCTTATGCCCCAAGGGGACGTCTAAAGACAGACGCAATGCAAAGCATTTCTAATGAGTGGTTGGTTTTCTATGAAAGTTATAGTTCATTAACAACTCATCACCAGGAGACAAACTATGTATTGCATGCACAACAACAAATCCGGATGCCTTCCTTTTCAAAAAGAACTCTTCATCATTGCAATGTTCCTAAAAAGAAAAATTTGTACAAAAAAATGAGGCCCTGCAACTATTTATGAACCTGTTGAGTGCTCAACAGACCCTGAAATATTTTATGAATTTTTTTTCTCTTTTGGGTACCACTTGTTTTCTTTTGTTCTACTTTCTGAATTGAGTTTGTTGTGGAGAGATCGCTAATTTCATTTTCATGTCTCATAATCAATCAAGTCTGATTTATTTGAACCTATCAAAGTGAAACCTTTGAGTCCAAAAAGAACTTGGTATTTTAACTAAGAATCTGCAGCTAAAATTGTTACCGACACGCTTATGTTTGGCGTCGGTAGAATCCAAGCAAGTAAAATGACCACATAGTAACAATAATCGTCAATCGTCGATCTGTCATCGACATAAGTAAAAACAAAGTAGATTTGAGTTGGTTTCTCGCAAAGAAGATTCAGGAAACCGTTGATTTCCCATCAACGTCAGAAAAATATGAGAGGGATAAAACATTGACTTGTGCCATGATGAACCTTTGATATCCGATTATCGATGGGTTTGTTAGGTGTCAGTGAAATCTCAAAGATTTAAATCATGGAAAAAATTTGCATTGACATATTTTCGATCATCGATCCCCGATGCATTGTTGGAATCAGTAAGTTTTGAGGGGGGCTAATTCGAGAACACTTGTTTAAACTTATCGTCAATTGTCGATCATTGATACTTTTTTTGCATCGACATGGTAGGACCTATTCTTAAAATTCTTATCTAATGAAAGTCCCTAATTCTAAATAACACGATTAAATGAAGATGCCAATATCTAACGTCACGTGTCTTTGCTATGTACGCATTTCGTACGACCAAGTTTCATCTTGAGTCACCTTAGGTTTCCCCATGTCCTAGTCACACTTCCAAGTCAACATTTCCACATCATCATTTTACGACAAGATGGATCAGTGTCGAAGTTTTTTCCAAGAGATATAAGAGAACATTTTCCAAAGAAAAGTGTCAACTCCCCATCCACCCATTAATTTAGTGAAATGATGGGACGTTTTCAGCACACAATAAGATCTGATTTTGCCATTTAATAGAACAATTAATGTTTCACTCTGCATACACTACTACCCCATGCATCGATCAAACAATGGGAATTTTAAAGTTCCTATGAACTACATTATATCCCACGCCTGCACTGCCAACCTATGACTGCATTTAAATCTCAAGCATAATGCGGATCTAGCGACAGATTTTGTAGAACCATGCCTACACCCCGAATTGAATAATTTATGTGACAAGGTAAGTATTATATTCAATAAAATCACTAAGATAGCTCCGAACACCTACATTCTTCACACAACTTTCTCATTTCCAGAGCAACTGAAGAAGCAAAGAGAGTGTCTCAAGACTTGTGTTTGATTCTCAAAATTTCAAAACCAAGTTAAGCTAGTGCGAAGAAGAGGTATGTGTTAATTTGTATCATTTCAGTGGTCACATTTTTATGTATCGACATTATATCTACAACACGGTGTCTAATGTTGTTCTCTCTTCAAGAAAAAATGCCTCCAAGGAATCCAACGACCAAACACTTGCCAAGGGCACCAAAATTGAAGGAAGCAGAGATTGGTGAAGGATCTTCTCCTGGCGCTGCGAGGCAGTTGGAATTTTCTCACAAAGTGGAACTAGTCATCAAAACATCGACTAAGAAGGTGTTTTCGTAACCCCATTCTTTTGGCGATACAGAAGCAACTACTAGATCAAAGATTATGCTGCGACAATAGGGAGATTTGTTCAACATAATTAACCGGGAATATTACCCGAAGTTTATCCCCCACGACGAATTAAATATAAGTGTGCACGACCAGATTTTTTCGAATATTCAATGATTATGCTTGCATATGGTAGCCTGTCAAACTTTAGTCTTGCCATGCATTGAATCTTTGATTTGGATAATCGATCATACAGACACAAAAAAGTACATGATCAATGATGAGAATGGCGGATGTGTCATATTTTTTCTCCCGACAAAGGTGAAGAAATATTACAAGATAAAGGACCCGAAGGAGTGGTTGAACACATACTTCATGGTGAAGTTATATTAATTCCATGACATTAGTCGATTAATGTCCTTTTGGTGGAAGGAAGAAAATAAATTTACAAACTGGAGCAACAACTGGTACAAGATAGAAAAATTAAGGGAGTTATATATCTACTTAATGGCTCTAATTTTTTGATTATACGGGGAAAAGTATTGCGCTAAGTTATTATAGCCATGGATTCCCCTGGGATACACTATGCTTATTTTTTAGAGTAGCTTCAACTGGGGAGAAATTATCTCCAAGAAATTGAGCACTAATATATTGCAGGCTCAGTCACCAAAGGAGGGAGAAGTGCCTACTTTTCACATGGCCTCATATCTACTAGATGTGATATGTGCAAGGAATGTCTTCATCGACATGAATATGAATTGGCACGTCACAGAGCTTCCTGTACATGTCTAATTTATCATCCTGTGGGAAAAAAAGTACAAGAAAAGTTATGCTCTCATTTGCGATGAATTCATTGCTCAAATTCATTGCTCAAATTCATTTCATTATATTCAAAAAATAACACCCAAGACTGTCTATAGTGGCCAACAAAATGATTTCAAAAGTAGGCCACTGGTACCTAGACGAAACCACAACCTATATCAAGGTGTTTGGGGCCATCGACACACCACATTTACTCCCTTATCATGTCCTATACTGTCTATCATAGGATAAATCTATTACGAGACCATCCTGAAGGGATATACTATCACTTTGGTTAAGGACAAGAAACAATTGTTCATACCCTATGGTTTCCTTGTTGGGTTTTCCATAGTGAAGGACATTGCACAAGCTAAACAAGAGGTTTTGAGCCAACTAGAATACAGGTTCCCAACAGGACGATTCCACAAACATGACCCTAAAGGCCTACTTCTATAGCATGCGTCACAAGTCTCTTCTAGTTGGCCATACGCACATGACAAGTTTGAAGATTAGATATTTATAGAATGTGCTCAAGACTAGGAGGAGTTACTACAAAGAAAAGATAACATGAACATGACTAGGTTCAAAGCTATGAGTATGGATGAGCAATTCGAAATGATAGAAGAGATGGCTCAAGAAGATCTCGGGTTTAGAGAATAAAACAGAGAAACATAAGACACAGAGGCACAAAGGAGGGGGGTGTTATTACTAGAAGAAGCCCAAAGAGTCATCGAGAAAATAAATAGTGATCCCTAATTAGTATAAATGATGAGGATTACCCTGACCAACCCAATCACAATCAGAGAGGAGATAAATGGCACATATTCAACACAACTAGAGGAAACCACCTGTCAGGAAATCCCATAGTTTCATCACCATGGGCCAGATTGTTGGTGACCATTCCAACCCAGTATGAGATTCCAAGAACACCAGGTGAAACAGGTGTGCCTAATACCCTATTTGATCTAATAACCATCTATGATGATTAAGATAGTTCGACGATATCGCTTATAACTATGATACCAATTAAAAAGGTGAAACAGATAGGGGGGACATATTCTTAAAGTCCCAATGCATCAATTCAAAACCCTCTGCAGGGAAACCATGAGGCCCAAAGTGTCGTAGACACCAAACTTCTTGACCTATCGGGGACCCTGAAAGACATCTCCAGGGATAAGCTAGGTTCATGTGGACAAAAAGAGGAATTACAACAGCCAAAGATTCGCACCTCAACAGCCGATCACCAAGTAAGTATTGAGCCTATCAGTGACTCTTAAATTTTGGTGGATACCTCACCATCCGATGAACACCAGATGAAGGTCTATCCATTGGAACATATGGAAGTTTTCCCTGTCAAAGAAGTAAAAGAATCAGTCCTAGAGAAAATACATACAACATGAATCTTGGGAAAAGATCTAACCTAGAGAGAACAACAAATCCATGAGCCTGTTGATGAGGTCATCGATATACAGGAGATCTCTTATGATAGGAAGAGGAAAGGAATCATGAGGAGGACCACCAATGAAACAAGACTCATGGTGGATAGCTTGATTCTCATCACCACTGAGAAGAAGTTTCTCAACACAAAAAATAGGAAGACATTTGAGCTCATCGGTGTAGGGATGGCTATCACTGATGCCACATTGGATTGATCAAATTGAGATGAAAAGGAACTGGTTGCTACACTAGAGGAGATAGACCATCTACACCATTTGGAAAAATATTACCAAGATTCAACACATGCCACAATTTTTCTGAAGAGTGAGTTCCAAGATGCATATGCAAAGTTCACAAGCGGAAGACATCTTTTCACTGCATGTGTAGTATATTATCAAGAAGATACATGTATCGAATTGGAAATCTGTAAAGACATGGAGAGATGGTATGAAAAGGCATACCAAGCCGTAGAATGAATTGACTACATCAACACAGTGCAAAAGGGCTGAGACACGAAGGAGCATGGAATTTGAGTGTTGGTGGATAGTAGTATCTCCTAGATCAGGAAAGAAGTCGAACACTAGGTAATTATGGACCAGTAACCTCAACAAGAAATATAGAAGAGGTGATCTGAGTGTGAAAGAATATGGGAAAATATCAATCGGGAGATGAAAGACATTGGCATCCTAGAGTTCGGCTCACCTAAATACTTTGTCGATTTGCATGACATTGTGAAATGACATGCAAAACATGACTTAGCATGGGGAGTGGAGATCTCACAGGTGGAAAGCATGACACCGGGTCAAATATAGAATTTTATGGAACATCTGATCAAAGCTCATGTAGTTATGCAGAGTTTAAGTGCCAAAGTCATCAAATATAGAGAATGAGAAATAGAAGTGAAGGAAACCCTTTCATCCCTGATGGACCAACAGAGATTCCTGTATGCTAACACATGCGAGGATCTCTTCACCAAGTGGTCAGAATATGAGAAGATCCATCTACTCTAGTAGAACCACAAGATGATTTCCAGAGAACAAAGAGATCAAGTGCCACATGGAAATATTTTGTTTTACTTAAAACAAACTTGGAGCAACTATTTTTAGTTAGTGATTATTTATAAATAGGGGGATCGAACTTTTAGAAGAGGTCTATGGTTTTGCGGAAAACACCCTCTTTTTGAGAATTGTAACGAACTATTTCTAAGCAACATTAATTGAGAAGTTTTATTTAGAACCAGAGACAAACTTTTGTTTTTTCATCAAAGGCGTTATCTGATTGGATTAAGGAGGAACTACATCCAAATTTTATTTCAATAGTTGACACTATAACGAGTAAGAGTTTATGAATCTATTGATAATATATATTTTTCAATATTTTAATAGTTCTTTTGTCCTTAATGATGAAAAAAAAAATCGTTGTGTTCATGTGTGATTGATGGTAGAGATAAGGAAACTATTTTTCTTGCACTCATCTTATTGCATGCATATTTTATTTCAATAATTGTATCTCAGTCACTATTGAAATACCAACAACCTAATGTATTATTACTATACTTGTAATAGGTRTGAATACCGTTGTCTTCATGCTAGAGTGTGAGGGTTATCCCAGGATCAACCTTCTTCARTAGTTAATAATCCCTTCTATCAGTTGATTTATACCATCACACCTTACTTTATCAGACTCATCTAATAAAAGAAAAGAAAAAAAGAGAACATTTAATYTGAAGGAGGAACTTTCATGGAAAGATATCATATCAATCACTAAGTAAATCCCATTGATAAATTAGCTAGATCAAAATATCTGGAGAACCATTCCACCCATCAAACGCTCCAGAGTCTAATTGGGCCTCTAAGTCAGATTTGGATCCTACTGTTGAGTTAAAGGGATCTCATACCCCTCAACATAATTGGTTATAGGAGGGTCTAATGAATGAATGGCTAACAACATTTCTGATAATATATTTTGCATAGCCCACAGATTCAAAACAACCCACATGCATAGCTAGTCATTATCAAGACAACCCACATACAAAGAGTACTCCCGAAACGAGTAACTCACCCCATCAAGAGGAGTAGAACACGTATTCCTTGAAATAACTTATGCTCTTCCCCATGAGGAGTTGAACCATTTTAGAAGAATCAAAAAAGATTATGCTTGACAAATTGGATTGTTACCCTTAGCCCCATTACATCCTCATAGAAAACAAGTAATAAGACCAGTGTTTGATACCCCTGACCAGGTTTTTGTTCACACAGTAGAAGACCTAATAGATTTTTCCCTCATTGATATCAAACACCCCCTTGATTTGATCCCTAAAACACCAACTGGTAACTACTCTAAGCCTAAAAATTTTGAATATGACGAGGAAAGGTTTAACTCGTCTCACTTAGCTACAGAATTAGACAACATGGAGGATAATAATGATAATAATGAATAAATGGGAAATCCACCTCAAAATAATCAACCTTGGTTGTCCAAAAATGCTCTAGAAATCCTAGGATAGGTACATAAACTCTCTCAACACTGAGGAAAATTACTTCCCATGTTCGACCCTAAAACCTTTGGATTTCCTGAAGACCATATTAAAAAATGCATACTAGTTATAAAACCGATGAACATACAACATGAGGACGTAGTGTGTAGGCTTTTCTCCTAAACCTTTAAGAATTCAGCCTCGAATTGGTATTTTAACTTGTCTTTGGGTTCCATAACCAGTTGGGTGAACTTTCAAAAGGATTTATTAGACAAATTTGTAAAAGAAACCACCAAAGGAGATTTAATGGTTGAACTATTCACCACCACCATTAATTCAAAAGAGAAAGTTAAAGACTTCAATCAATAGTTTACCACTATCTTGAACAAATTTCAACCTGAATTTAAACCTACTCAAGAGTTTCAAATTGAGGTATATACTAATGTTATCCATGCTTCTATTTCATTGTTTGTAAAGAGGGCTTCCAAACGTACCCTAGCTGAAAATTTTGAGGAAGACAAAATTATTGAATTCCAAATGAAGAGATGCCAAGAGGTCCAGGTCTCACTAGTTAATAAGGAATTTCAACCTCCACCTAGGAGAGGACTTTTGTTGACTAGACCCCTAGGAAAACAAATAGAACAAGGTCCCGAAAAGGGAAGTGGGTACATATAATAAATAAAACGAATGATAAAGAAACTGTCAAATGAAATAGCAGACATGAAAACAAGTGTCTAGGATGGAAATAAAGGTCAAAGGCCCTATAAACCCTTTTTTAAAAGAAACCCACCTTTCAAAGCGATTGAACCTCCCCCACCCAACTTAAACATTGAATTGGGTAATGTAGCATCTAACTCCTTTTGTACATACCATCAATAGAAATATGCTTAAAGATATCGTCTCCAATGGGTGCATGCTATGAATTTAATGTCCAATAGGTTCCTAGATGAAGTTTATCTTACCAAATAATCAAGCGTCTCAGCAGTGAACATCGTCAATCAGGAGGAAGTTGAGATACTAGAAGAAAAAACCATGTTGTTATGGGATCCTGACTTGTCAATACCTCTCAATGATGTATTTGAAGTTCAGGAACCATCAACTGAGGTTTTGGTGGTGCAAACACGAAGTAAGGGCCAACTGGTCTTAAATGACCTTATCACTTTCCAATCTTTGAGAGGAAAACAAACAGTCAATCACTCAAAATCACATTGTGCCTCCCAAATAAACCCTACAAACATACATACAAGGTAGTCACCCAAGTAGAAGAATTAAAGAAGTTGAAGGCTAATGTGTCGGTCATGGATATGTGTAGAATTCCCCAGCAAAAGGATTTTATGTTGCAAGCCTTCAAGTCAATAGAATCCCCTATAACAAGAATTGATCTAGGTGAAGTCCTACCTCCAACTGATTTATAGAACAAACCAAATATAAACACTTGATATTTGTACAAGAGAGTAAAGCCTTTTGTCCCACTTTTCCTTTTAATGTTTGAAGTCTTCAACATAAAACTGCATAATTGTTTAGTCGATTCAGGGGCATCCTCCAATGTCATGTCGTTGTCAATCTGCAAGAAATTGAACACAATTCCGCTCAAAAGTGATAAACACGTTATACAACTAGACAAAACTCAGGTAAAAGTTATTGGGGAACTTAAGGATGTCATGATCAGAATGGATACACACCCAAAATTTGTTCAAGTAATTGACATCATTGTAGTAGATATCCCAAAATATTATGGACTGCTACTTAGTCGATATTGGTCTGAGAAATTGAATCGATACTTTAGAATGGACTAGACTCACCTATGGTTTCCATTAAAGGGACATACTAACATGATTAGGATTGGTAGGGAAATATATCTCAAACATAATGTCACTGATTTAGAATCCTTCAACAAACCCTCATCGACAGATTTCCCATGCAAGGAAACTACTCCTGCGATTCTTATTTCGGAAATTTCACTCCTCTCTCATCTGATGTACCTCTCAATAAAAACTACAAAATAAATTTTCAAGTGAATCTATTGGCATCAGCAGAAGAAACCATCTTCTGTCAAGAACCTCTGTTGGAAACAACAAACAAAGTATACGAAGATGAGAAAATAACTAGGCCTGAAGAAGTTGCTAAATTTCGCTCACAAGTTTGGACATTGTACTTATATGGATATAAATCACAAGGGTTGGGAAAAGGATGTATCCTCATTGACCCAAAGGGGAAGCATAATTTCCAAATTTCTAATCCTTCTTTGGTTGATACAATGATCATGTCGATACAATCTTCGGCTGACACCACTCTTCTTTTGGGGGGTGATGCATCTCTTGACCTTATTGTCTCGCATCTTGTTCAACCAATGGTCACGTTGATGCTATATCCATAAAAAAACTCTCTTGTTTTGGGGGTTGATGCATCTATTGACCTTGTTGTCTCACATCATGTTCAACTAATGGTCACGGCGATGAAATATTCAACCGACACCACTCCTATTTTGGGGGGTTATGCATCTCTTGAACTTGTTGTCTCACATCCTATTCAACTAACTGTTGAATAAGTGGTTGTGTCGATGCAATCTTCGACTAATTCCACTCTTCTTTTGGAGAGTGACAAGTTTAAGGAAATGACATTTCCAATGCAATCTTCGATCAATCCCACACTTCTTTTGTGGGGCGATGCATCTTTTAACCATATCCTGATAATTTCTATTCATGTACCTTCTGAACAAGGGATCATTCCACTCTCTTCGAGTATGCTCCCTCCAAGTCCTAGGGAGGTTTCCTTTGATTGGAATGATCTTGTAGAGCCTGAAATTCCATATTCTACACCCTTCCAGATAAGGGGAATTCTTCAATATATTGTATATAAGGTAACCTCTGCAAGTATTTTATCCTCTTAGACTTCGAAATATTTGGGTTTTCCCAAGATTGTGTCAACTATCTGTGAGTTGCTGAATTTCGACAGAAGTATGCATGGGATACCTAGCATCCCCCATGATATGTTGCCTAGAAAAACATCTCCAAGTCTTGTTTAAGCTCTTTTCTAACTCTCTCAAAACAAAAAAATATTCTCTAGTGAACTTGTCTCTTTCACACTCGTTAATTGGATTTGAAAGGACATCTATTTAGTGTAAGTTTAATAATTTTTCAAACTAGGTAGACTAATTTCAGAAAAGGAACACTCTAGTCACTAGTGGCTAGAAGAGTTCTCCTGTGTATTGTTTTATACTTTTTTGGGCCTACGGGACTAAATTTATGAAAAATAACATTCTTTGGAGTTAAGTTGTAATTTCATCTCATTTGCTTGCTTAAAGTATTGAGCCTATTGTTGGTTCTCTCTTTAACATTATAATCCTATCACTTCAATAGTTTGTATCATCATCTAAGCAGAGCCTTTCTTATATCGTTTGCATCTTGACAACCTATACCCCAAATGGAAACATTCCCCTGAGTATCCAGATCTTGCATGAACCTCCTTTCATTGAGCATAGGTGTGTTCCACTATTGCAACTAGTTGCTTACTCATGACATGTGTTTCCTCCTTTGTATCATAGCATTCATTTGACGATGAAAAAAAATATGGGTGGGAAAATAATATTATCTCATGTTGGCAGCAATCGTGTCACCTTTGAACAGAGCACAAACTTTTGAGTCCACTTGTCATCAAAATTTTAGGTTTAGCATGACCTTAGGAATCTGAGATCGTTACATAGAGTTTACTCCACTGACTAGTTACTCTTCTAGTCCCTATGGTGAGTTTGATTGGTGCCTCCTGCATCACAAAGTTTCATCATTAAGTCTATGCCACAAGATTCATCCATATGTCTCATTCTCTTGTTAAAAGGATGTCTATAAGTTTGTGTTGGCCATTTCTTAGAACTCTTGAATTTGCATGTCGTCCATACCCTTAGTGTGTCTTAGAATTACATGAAGTTGTAGTCCTACTTTTCTTATGCATAGGTATACCTGAACCCAACAATTGACATCTCCTCATTGGTCACTGACTAGGGGTTTCCCTTTTGATCGGCAGTAAGAAATATATTCACACATTGGGATTCATGTAGTGTCTTGGATGCCATTAGACTTATTGGTGGTTTTCTCGCCTTTGTCGACATTTTTCCTTACTGGCTGCTATTCAGAGGGTCTTTTTTGTACACTATTTTCATCTGGTAAATGCAAAAGATGCACAGGGTCATTGGTTCATGAAAATAATCTTCGTTCGAGTTCCTCCAAATAATCAAGCTATTTCTTTGTACCTTGTGTTGATTGATGAGAGATGCATTAATTCTCTCCTTTAAGTGGATCTCCTTCCATCGACTCCAACCCATCTATTCTGGAAACGATGCCTAAAGTCCTATGAGTACCTAGAGGCTTGCAGTCATCAATGGCAGGTTCTCTTGCCATCGACATTTTGGAATGCATCAATGTCTCCTGATCGATGGATTCTTCAAGTGTTCGACCTCAACACCTTTATTCACACTTGTAAGACTGTACTTGATGCCTTGATATCTACTTTAATTATCGGTAGGTTTTCTTGTGTTTATTAACAGTATACCTTTATGATCGATAATCAAATTAAGTCTCATTGTGTTCGATCTCAACTCCTTTATTCACATAATGTAGACTTGTGCCTTTGGTGGATCATGTAGAAGACTTGAAGACATCAATTCATAGTCGCATCTTTCATGAGTTGTTGATATCATTCATTGTGACCAGTAACTATATGACTTCAGTGATATTGTGAGATAATATTGTACTCCATTGTATACATATATCTTCAGATTGATTTTGAGACTGGTTTTCACTGGGCGTTATTCGTGACTATGACATCCTTTGGAATGAATATACTTTTGTATTTCCTATTCATGGCCATGAACACATGTTTGGTATATTTGCATATGGATCTACAGTGTAATTCAAATTGGCATTCATGTGCGCAAAGTCATTATGGATTTTAATATTCTTATGAGCAACTAGTTCGTCTAGTTGGGTCTACATTACTCCTCTTATGAGAATTATAATGTATTTCGGCCATCATAGATACTCCTATGACCTCACACGTTAGGGGGAATCTGTTATAGAAATATTTTCCTCACCCAATGCTACTTACGCATAAGGCCTTTTCCATTTCCCTATGCAGCCTTGAAGTCCCTTTTTAATGTTCCCTGATCTAAAAATTGTATTTTTCCACATATATGTTCCCTAACAACTATACAACATGCGTATACGCACGTTTCACCATTAAAACCCGCATACATCGGGTTTTGTTCCCAAATTAAAAAAAGTGTGGTTGGTTTCCATGTCACGTCACGAGATCCATGATTCTTGACCTTCCATATACTAGAAATGCTCTGAATCATCCCTTCAATTCCTTTTGAAGGATATAAATGGGCCATATATAAGATGTGGAGAAGGGGAGAAAAATTCAACTTTCAGAGCAAAGTTACTATAGAGAAATTATTCACTTCATATTGAGTGTGCATCCCTTTGTCCTTTTCATCTTGAACACATTGTTCAGCACCCAAGCTCTTCCCTATTTGATGGAGAACCTCATTGCCTCTCTTATATGATATTTCCTTTGGTGGAGGATTGAAGTGGTGGAGGCCCAGCTACAAGGGACTTAGTTTCTTGGTTCCGAACGTGCTGACACAAAAGTTTGTCATTCATACACTTCTGTTTATTACATTTTATTATAAATTTACTTTTTTCGTCTAATTAATATCTTGCAAATATTTGAATTGTTATTCCATGGGAATATTTGTTATGAATATTGATGGACTATGCTATTATATGTGATAAATTTATAAATTATCACCATATGCTTGTGTATCTTGGTTGTTGAGGATAAGTTGAAGATGTATTTCTTTGAGTCAAGTGCTCAACGGTGGAATTCATCGAACATCTAAACAAGGTAGGATATTTATATTGTCTTGTTAGCACATTTGTTTATATATAATACTTGATATTAGAGTTGATTTATG
>JZKD02S0634431.1:198837-215551 GCA_000966675.3 Picea glauca | reverse complement strand
AACCTTAGATTTTTCTTTTAGAGAAGAAGTGATGGAAGGAGGGTGGTATCCATAGAGTTCCATAAATGGTATCATTTTTGTTGCAGTATGAAAGGAAGTGTTATACCACCATTCTTCCAAGGGTAACCTTTTGAACCATTGTGTTTGTTTATCAGAGACAAAGAAAGGAAGGTAGCCTTCCAAACATTTGTTCAATATATCAGTTTGTCCATCAGATTGAGGATGATAGGATGAGCTATGAGACAATTGAGTACCTAAATAAGAAAATAATTCTATCCAAAAATGTCCAATGAATATGGGATCTCTGTCACTTACAATAATATTTGGGCTGCCATGTAACTTTTGAACTGTCTCCATGAATGTGGTGGCAACTGTACTAGCTTTGAAGGGATGAGAGAGTGCACAAAAGTGTGTGTAATTGGTCATTCTATCAACAATCACCATGATGACACTCTTTCCTTTAGACTTTGGTAACCCTATGATGAAATCCATGGAAACCTCCTCCCAGTGCTGACTTGGGATGGATAATGGTTGGAAAAGACCTGGGGTCTAAATTGTTTCCACCTTATTTTGCTGGAAAACAAACATTCTACCACAAACCTTTGAACATCAGTTTTAAGGCCATCCCAAAAAAATTCCTTCTTGACCCTATGGTAGGTTTTTAAGAATCCTGAGTGCCCTCCTATTGGAGAGGTGTGCAATTCCAATAATACATTTTGTTTGAGTTGGGAGTTCTTACATAAATATAAGCGATCTTTGTACCATAGTGAATCATTTTTCCATGTAAATGTATCTGATGTACTAGAATCCTACTACAATGTTTGAATGAGAGTCCACACATTTTTCATCATTCTTCCATTCATTCCTTGCTTCTATTATCGAATTAGTTTGGATGATCGAGATAGCATAGAGAAAGGCCTCAACATCTTCATCCTTCCTTGAGAGTGTATCTTCCACAACATTTTTCTTCCCTTTTTATAGACGATTTCAAAATCATAACCCAATATCTTGGTTACCCATTTTTGTTGTTCTTCTGAAGATAGTGTTTGTTCCAAAAAGTATTTAAGACTATCATGATTTGTTTTGACATTGAAGTGCCTACCTATTAGGTAAGGACACAATTTCTTCAATGCATGTAGTATTTCCATCATTTCCTTCTCATAAATGGGTTTGTGTAAGTCCTTTCCCTTGAGTGGTTGACTTTTAAAATCTAGGGGCCTTCCTTCTTGCATTAGGAAAACACCAATTCCATTTCACAAGGTATAACATTCCACAATAAAGTTTTTTGTCAAGTCTGGAGTGGTCAAGACAGGAGTTTGCACATCACCTCTTTAAGTTGTTCAAAATATTTAGTTGCCTCTGGAGTCTATGAAAATGCATCCTTCTTAGTTAGTATTTTTAAAGGTGTTTCTATTATTCAATAGTGCCAAACAAACTTGCGGTAGTAACTTGTCAAACCCAAAAATCCTCTAAGATTCTTCAATGTTTTGGGAATCGGCCAGTCCATCATGGTTTTAATATTGTTAGGGTCTACCTTGACACCTTCATGAGATACAATATGACCCAAATACTCTACCTCCTTCACTCCAAAGAAACATTTTCATGGTTTGGCATATAGTTGTTTCTCCTTTAGTAGTTGTAGCACCTTTCCAACATGTCACACATGATCCTCCCAAGACTTGCTATAGATTAGTATATCATCAAAAAATACAAACAAAAATTTTCGAAGGAAGGGATTGAAAATGGAATTCATCAACCCTTGGAATGTGGAAGGTGCATTTGTAAGGCCAAAAGTCATGACCAAAAATTGATAATGGCCTTCATGAGTTCATAATGTTGTTTTTGGGATATCTTATTCCTTCATTATAATATGATGATACCCTAAACGAAGAACCAACTTTGTGAAATAGATTGCTCCATGTAGTTCATATAACAATTTATCAATGACGGTAATGGGAAACTTATCTTTAATAGTGATCTTGTTGAGCTCTCTATAATCTAGACACATACGCCATGAGCCATATTTATTGAATACCATTACCACCAATGCAGAGTAATAACTTTGGCTAGGTATAATAATGCAAACCTCTAACATTTCTTCAACCATGCACTCAATTTCACTCTTCTGGGAATAAGGGTATTTGTATGGCCTGATGTTAGGAGGAACACTCCCAGGAATTAGATGAATATCATGATCATGATTTCGAGTGGGTGGAAGACCTTTGGGAATATCTTCAAATACTTTGGAATTCTTATCAATAATCCCTTGGAGCTCTAGAGGAATAGATGGATTAGATGTTTGAATATCTAGTTAGCATAGTTGTGAAATAACACCTTGATGCCCCTTTTTCAATAATTTTGTCATGCCATTAGAGCTTATCACCTTACCGGGTTTCCCTGTGATACCTCTTAACTAAATTTATTTCCCTTCCAATGAAAATTTCATGAAACGTTCTTGAAAATTAAAAGCCACCGTTCCTAAGGATTGTAACCATTGGATTCCTAGTACAACATCAACACCACCCATGGGTATAAAAATCATTGGAATATTCATTACATATTCCCCCATAGTAAGATTGATCTTATTACATTTTCCTGAGCAATTGATAGTTCCTCCATCTACAATCATTACTTGAAACTCTGGTGCTGGATATACAAAGCAAATGAGATCTTTGGCTAATTTATAGTGAATGAAATTATGAGTACTTCCAGAATCAATTAGGATTATTACCTTTTTCTTTTTGATATATCCTTCGATCTTGAGGGTTTGAGGAGTGTTAATTCCATCCAATGCATTACAAGATATCATGAGAGTCAACTCTTCAAACGAAATTGCTTCTATGTTTTCATCTTGATATGGTTCTTGTTCTTGTTCTCATTCTTCTTCCTCTTCACAATCTATATAGAATAATTTATTCTCACGACACTTATGTCCCTTACTGTGCTTCCTGTCATAATTAAAGCATAAACCTTTTGCTTTTCTTTCCTCCAATTGTTGAGGTGTCAACCTTGTAGGTTGAGTTGTTTTAGAAGAAGGAGCATTATTCTTTCTTTAGATGTTAGGATAGGTCGTTCTAGTAGCCATAGCCATATTTTTACTTTCAACATTTCTTTCCACCCTAAATGCAATCTCTAATGATTTGGGTTCCCAAAGGTGAACCTCATGTTGAATGTTATCTCTTAAAGTTCCTATGAATACATCAATCAGGTGCTCATCTGGAATATCTGTTACCTTTATATTCAATCTTTGGTAGTTCTCAATGTGATCTATAATTGAACCCTTTTGCTTGAGATTTATCAATTGTCTAAAGAAGGTATTGCTCCTTGTATCCTCATAGTTTGCTATCATTTCTTCCGTGAAAATTGTCCAAGTGATGATGACTTGTGAGAACAAATCCATCGATACCATACAAATTGATTGGGTTCTAAATATAAAGAAGCAATTCATACCTTTTTTGTATGTGGCACATTATGTAGGTCAAATAATTTTTCCATCTGAAGTATCCATGTGATAGTGTCCTTGCCATCAAACTTCCTCATATCTATCTTAGGAACGTGGTTGGTCTTCAACCGAAAGTTGGAGTTTCTCCATTCTTGATCCACCCTCCTTGTGTCCTCATCATCAATTTCATGGGATACATTTTCACTTTCAGGTGTCCTCTCTATTACGAATTTTTTCAATCCTTCCATGATCTCCTCTTTTAAACCATCCATCTTTTCCCCCAACTTAGCTTCCATCTCTTGTAGTTCCTCTTTTGTTATTGTCTTATTTTGTAAATCATTTATATCCCTACGCATTTCTTCACTTTCATCAAGAGTCCAAGTAGGATTGTCTGGAGGATTATTTGGTGTAGAAGTTCCCTTTTTTGGTGGCATATTACCCAAGTATCACTTTGAACCTTGATTTTGAGGTGGTTCTGCTAGACAATCTTCCTTTTATTGCATCTCCAAAATTTCAGCCCTTCTGAGTATGAAATTTTCTTTTTTGTAGGTCTCTGATATTTCTTCTCTTCAATGCCACAAGTCTGATCAAAATTGGATGTGCCAAGTGGAATTTACGGTAACTTCCCCACAACATGTTGATTTGTGTCCTTTTCAAGAGATATCACTTGTATAGCGTGCCCTACACAAAATAATTGGTATAAAATTATGAAACTCATACTAGAACTACTATTTTCTATCCACTATCCAATTCAACTAGTCTCACTCAATTTGGATACTCTAGGAATAAGTTATGATTGATTTACCCAGAACACATGCTTGAGACTAGTCAATAGGACTAGTCAGATACCCTATCTTCCACAGGGTGTATCTACAAATGTAAGATGAAACAGAAGTTGAAATTGTTACCAGAGATACATTACTAATTTATGTGAATATCCTCCAGAGTTCAGGGTCTGAAACGTTTTATAGCACAAATTCCGCAATGACTCAATTCAAGATGATTCCAGAACCCTATCTTAGAAAGGTTGTATCTCTGAAAGTGTAAGGCCTCAGGAGCATAAATTTTAACCCAACGTACCTTGATCCTTCTAGTAAATATCCTCTAAGTTGTTCCTTCTGAACCGTTGTAGAAAACAATTTATAGAAAAAATTCCAAGGTGTCTCAGATGTAGCAGCGAAACCGTAAGACCTTGAGGTCTGATACCATATGTTAGGAACCAAATATCAATATATCATAGAAAAACCCCAGAATAAGTACTCAACTCCTTGGAAAAAAGAGAAATTCAAATAATAATCCTCTTCGAGGGGGAAACCTCCTTATTCACACATAAATGCTCGATTACAATATGATTCCAAATTAAAATGTCTCCTTGGTATATACAGGATGCTAGGAGGTATAATTACAACTAATGGACTAAAGCCGACATAAATAAAATAACATCACTAATATAATATGCCCCAATTAAGGGTTAATGAGCGACTATTTAGGGCTTAACAGTCTCTCAGACATCCACCCCTCCCCACTATGTCTCCCCCCTTCCTCTCACTCTATCTCTACCTTGTCTATTTATCTCTCCCTCCCTCTCATGCACTCAAACACTCCTTGTCCAACCCCTCTTTATGTTTTTCTCTTCCCCACTGTCACACTCTCACATTCTCTCTCTACCCCCCTCCTCACTCTATATCTCCCCTTCCCTCCCATTATACCTCCTCTCTTATTATCCTACATATACCACCTCTTTATATCTCGCATTGTTGTTAGTATTACTCTCACTATATCCCCCCCACATCTATCCTATACTCTCCCCCCGTTTATCTCTTTATATCTCTCTAGCCCTTCTTCCCTCTATCTCCCCCTTCCCCTCACACTCAGTATTACTCTCTCTCTCCTTGTAGTTAGTCTTGGTATCACTCTCTCTTTTCCTCTCTCTCTCTATATCCATCTAAAGGTGAGTCATATTTCACAACGAATAAAGGATACATGTTCAACAGATAAATGTAGCCTCTCTTGTAAGGTGAGTGTTAAGTTTTTGTTCTTCTTCCAATGGATTACTTATAAAATTACTTATATGAACATGACCATGACCTATACCATGAAATATACCTAGACCATCACCTAGACTTCCCTAGCTCTCTACCCCTCCCTCTTTTCCCCCACTTCCTCTCACACTCTCACTCTCATTATCTCCCCCCATGACCTAGACCATGACATAGAGCTATATATAGAGTTAGACATTGACCTAGAGATTGACATAGACCCCCAATAATATCACTCTCTACCCCTCACAATATCACTTTCTCACTCTCTACCCCCCCGTAGACAAAGACCTAGACCAAGACCTACACCACGACCTAAACCTATACCATGACATAGACCTAGACCATGAAATAAATCTAGAGCTAGATTTAGATGATGACCCAGAGCTTGATGTAGACCATGACCTAGAACATGAAAAAGAGCTAGATCTAGAATTAGACATTGACCTAGATCTGGGCAATTCCCAAAATATTGAAACATATCATGACTTGTTGTTGTTCCTCTATTACTCATTATATTTAACCTACACATAGATCTTTCTTAATCCACTCACATAAATAAGATTACTTTGTAGATTCGTGAAATCAAAGCTCATACCTACTCTAAAAACCTCAATTGAATTCATATCATCAAATAAAACAAATTGCAAAAGAAAAATTGTAAATGAAATTAATGCAAATAATGTTCTCTTTGCAGTGCATTTTCTGATCTCCACCCCTTCTGAGAAAATATAGAATATAAACCTAGTCATAATTTTATATGATCTGACACTCCAAAGGGTACACTAAAATATCACATATTTCTGCCTCTAATGATCGTTTAATCTTGGGTGTACTGGAATATCATGATGTTTAGGCCTCCAAACGATTCATTTCACTCTCACTATTTCTCCGCCTAGAAACAATCCTTTATATTTTGTTGCACTACAATCTCATAACTTATAATCCTTCAAACGGTCATAATGTCTATTTCAATAGGTTCCATTCCTCCAAATATCTTCTCAGGAGACCTAGATATTGACGTAGACCATGACCTAGACCACCACATAGAGCTAGATCTAAATTTAGACATTGAACTAGATCTTGATGTAGACAATGACATGGTCCCTCGAAGCTCAATCTAAGCCTAGGGATAACTTATACTAAACCTTTAACCCTATATTAACTCAAAACCTCAGTGCACTATGCATATACCTTGTGTACAGACCTTGCACCTACAACACCCACATATTGGGGCTCTAACCATTGCTCTATCCTTGAAAACCTTTCAATCCTAACCCCTTAGGCCTTAGTTGTCCCCATATCCCTATACATTTTTATTCAAAAAAATATTTGGTGTATAGTAAATGCTATATCTATTGCATTAAGAGCGCACACACACTCTCGTGACTTGATTGAGTTGATCATTTATCCTTAGCAAGAATGTGTGTGTGTTCCTAGAATGTGCACGTGCTTTAGTGCGCATACGTTCTAGGAATGCATGCACATTTCTGTTGGGCATTGTTTGGTGCCAAGCACACCCCACCTCATCTATCTCCTGGTTGAGGAAAGACTACAACAACTTCAAACAAAAACATATTTCACATATAAGTTTTACTTTTTTTAGTGTTCTTGTTAGATTCATACAAACTTTTGTGCTATTTCTAGACCATTGCGGGAAAATTTGGAAGAGAACTTTGCCAAGTACAATTGGAAGTGTTGTTTGTATATAATTGTGTCTTCTTGGAATTGGAAGACATTTTTTTTCCAAGTGCAATTGAAATTGTTGTTTGTATCTTCTTGTGTTTTCTTGGAATTAGAAGACAAATTTCTCAAAGTGCGATTGGAATTGTTGTTTGTATCTTCTTGTTTCTTCTTGGACTTGGAAGACAAATTTTTCGAAGTGAAATTGGAATTTTTGTTTGTATTCTCTTGTGTCTTCTTGGAATTGGAAGACAAATTTGTCCAAATGCAATTGGAATTGGAATTATTAGATGTGTCTTCTTTTGTAATACAAAAACAAATTTCTCCACTTGCTTGTGCCTTATTACATAATACAAAGACAAATTTTTGGTGGGTGTTTGGAAGCCAATTATTATCTTTAAACATGGGGAACCACCATATTTGAGAAACAAATTCCTCGAGAAAAAATAAAACGATTGAAAAAGTAGAAGAAGAAAGAGAAAAATAAAAGTTATGTATTTCAAAGCATATTCTTTTAGAGAAGGGAAATCCAATTTCTAGTGGACTAGATGCCACTATTGTTTCTCCTTCATCACCATAAGAAAAGCGAAAGAGTTCATTAGAGAGAAATCCAAACAATATATCCTCAAGACAACTTTTTGTGGATGATCGAATGATGAAAGATTTTCTTGGAGCTGATTATACAAAAGATGAAATTAGAGAAGAAACTGGTGTACAACATTGTGGTTAAGAAGGTCTTGTGGTGCAATCTCTTATTGGACAGTCAAAAGTTACAAAAAATATACAATACCATGTAAAATCTCCTCCCACATTTTATATGTCAACGATTGAAGGGGAAATAAGTTCAACATTGTTAACTCCACAACAGGGAGGTCAAGAGTCACAGAATAGGGGTTCATCGTCCCTATCTAGATTGAGCACTGTGGGACAAATAAATCCTAAACACATTCAGCTTGATGAAAGTGATCTAGCATCACTTGAAGGTAAGTTACCTAACCATACTATTCATTATTACTCTTATAAAATCATTCAATAATATCTTGAACCAAAATCCAATGTTGCTAAATGTCAATTATTTCTTTCTTTGTTAAAATCTATAAGTTTGAGTGTGGTTAGGATAAATTTAGGCATTAAAACAATCAAAAGTGTAGAAACGAGTCATCATATAGTATGAAACATTGTAGATGATTTTCAAATAATTGGTAAGATGTCTCGTTTTAAAGACCCCAATGCATCCCGACATGTCTTGTCCCAATCAATTGTTAGCAAGATCACAAGAAAACATTGTTTTCTACAACAAACCTCTCACGTCTTGAAATGAAATGTCAAAACCCTTAGAAATTATTCTGATAGAAGAGATAGCCTCAACATATGTTCCCAACATTTATGTGGGCCTTCACTGGAAGGCTACCTCATTCTAACGTGAAGTTAATTGGAGCAGTTAAGGGACTAGTTCATTATTTTTGGCATCATAACACAAGGACCTCTTCAAACCAAAAATATGTACTAAAATTGAGAAGGGGATATAAGGACTTTGATTTTCATATTAAACACTATATTGACATTACACATACATAATTGTATGAGAGATCAAAACAATACATAATGCACTTAACTTAGGCCAAAGATATTTTGATAAATGCAAGCCTTTGTATGTTCGAATAAACACAATTCGTAACACGTGTTGTTGTAGATATCACATTGAGTGTGGTTATTATTATGACACACACACACACACACAAATATATATATATTATATTATTATTATTTTTTCTCCACAACACCCTTTTGCAAGAATGCCCAGTTATATTATTGTCGTTGTCATCTAGAGACTTTATTCACAACATCTTGTGTATAAGGATAGAAGGTTTTACATTTTATCATTATGCATGCTTGGATGGAACATGCCCCAGGTGAAGTGTAATGACATTACTAATCAAGTGCATCTATGTAAGCGATGATTATGAATTGGGGAGGAAGGAGGTTGCCTTGCAAATATTTAAATATGTGACATATGATATTGATTAAAGAAAGGAAAGAAAACATATACAATTGGTTACTTCCCAAGTACAAGTTTGTGACTTCATGAGGGAATTCATCGAAAAGACATGACATTATGTTCAACATATCCATGTGGCTCAATAGAAGGAAAAGAATTTTAGAATATGGAGAGATACATTTCATGTTGGTACTATGTTATCAGTGGTTGATTTTGATGAGAACTACACCCTTCAACCGAAAAATGAGATTCAAATCCAATATTATCACTCAAATAAGGTCAACATAATGGTACATATCACATATAGACATGGAACAAATAGTAATGAAAATAACAGAGTTATATTGAAAGATTATCACTTCTACATAAGTGATGATCAATGTCATGTCTTAGCCTACGTACAAAATTGTTTTCAGTTGTTCTACGATCACCTTAAGGAGAAGAAAATACAGATCAATCAACATTGGATTTGGTCAGATGATTGTGCAGGCTAGTTCAAAAATTCTCATGTATTTCAATGGTTGTGTATGTTGCACAAAAAACTAAAGGTAACACAAATTTGGAACTATTTTTAGTCTGAGCACGAAAAAGGAGAGGAGGATGGAGGAGGTGCATGCATAAAAAGAGTATTATGAAGGAAACAAATGAAGTTCATGACTACTTCTATCATTCAATATGCAAAATCCATTGTTGAATGGTGATCTTCAGTAATGGGAGAAGGAATAGAAACTTGTGAATACCAATCACACAAGAAAGGACATGTACATAGATATTTTTGGGAGTTATTCGATGTAGATCAATCATAGTGGTATGAATGGAAAAACATCCACAAAACTCATGGATTACATTTAATTAGAACATTAGACAATGTAATATTTGAAGTATGAATGAGAAAAAACTCTTTCTTTTGTGGTCCATGTAGGAGTAATGAATGGGTTGATTGTGAATCGATAGAATGGGTTGATAGATGGGATCATGTATCCCTCTCCGTTGTTCAATCTATGACGATGAAATTATCCCAATTGGAGGAGGACCAATCAATTGTTTCAACAGATTATGAGCATGTCTTAGATCTCATACTTCCAGGTTCATTGAATCCTTACATTAAATTTTGACTAACTAGAATGAATGTTTTATTCTTTGTTCATTTAGTGAACTCACTTTTTCGCACTCCTTTTTTGCAGGGCACATATACCCAGTGGTTTTTCCAAGAGATAATGAATGGGGAACTGATTATTGTTTGGCACAATGCTTAGAGGGAAAGCATACCCTCATGCGATCAGTAACAAAGTATGAAGGCATTGAATTTTTGATAGGGTCCATGGTTATTAAAGGAGAATATCTAACACATGATCAAAGAACATGAAAAAAAGGTGGTTATGTATTTCAAGATTATAAACCAGGTCAATTTGTATACCACTTTAAAATATTTCTTATTGGTACAAACCTCCAACTACAAACAATTCCGAGTAATAACTCATCAAAGGTACGATACTTGTTTCCTTACTCTGAGCACAAGAAGCTAATGGAAACCATCATTATTAGAAGGGATCCCGATGGTCTACTTGAATGACCATCTAGGTATCTAAAATGAAGTATTTTGGCTATATTTTGACTTTTCTTTCATTTCCTTCACTTTTCTTTCCTTTTACATGCCATTCCATGCCATTCCATATCATGCAATTCCTTTCCTTCACTTTCCTTACCATTCATTCCTTTCCTTCACTCTCCTTTTCATCTGTGCATTGCCTTCACTTGCCTTACCTTTCCTTGATTTGACTTTCCTTGTATTCACTTTCCTTTCCTTTCCTTGACTTCACTTACCTTTCCTTTCCTTGCTTTCACTTTCATTGCCTTCATTTTCCTTGCCTTCCATTCACTTTCTTTTCCTTTCTTTCCCTTTCCTTACCTTCACTTGTCTTACATTTTCCATGTCATTCCATAGCATGCAATGCCTTGCCTTCACTTTACTTTCCATTCATTCCTTGCATTCACTTGCCTTGAATTTCCTTCATTTTCCTTTCCTTTCATTCACTTGCATTTCCTTCTCTTTCCTTTCCTTTCCTTCACTTGCCTTGCCTTTCCTTCACTTTCCTTACCTTGCCTTCACTTTCCTTGTATTGCCTTGCCTTTCCTTCACTTTCCTTTCCTTGCTATAACTTTTCTTTATTTTCTTTGACTTGCCTTGCATTTCCTTCATTTTCCTTGCCTTGACTTCACTTTCCTTGCCTTTCCTTCACTTTCCTTACCTTTTCCATGCCACGTCATGCCATCCCATAGCATGCAATTAATTTCCTTCACTTTCCTTTCCATTTGTGCCTTTCCTTCACATTCCTTTCCTTTCCTTCACTTTCCTTGCCTTCTCTTCACTTGTCTTTCCTTTTTCTTGTCATGCCATCCCATTCCATAGCATGTCATTATTTTCTTTCAATTTCCTTGCGTTGCCTTTCCTTCACAAGTTCGGGAGCATAAAATACAAACCGAGTGGCATAACAAAGTTCTATAAGCTCCCATAAGTCTATTTTTACAAAGCCCACATGAATACACTACCCACAAATGCCCAACACATTGTTCTTGAAAATAAACAAACTCTTCAGAAATTGCACTATGCCCCATTGACCAAAACCCTAGTGTTACACATCAAAATTACTCACTTCATTGATGACCGATTGTCGTCCTTACTAGTGTCACAAGTGTTGCAAACATCATACTTTCATCATGCCTATGTCGTGTCTCTAACGACATCATAAGGACACTTAAGACACCTTCAAAGAATGGTTTAAGAAGGAGAAATCATCTGATGAGGAGTACAAATCATTTTACATGAAGAAAACAACTTAAAAATAATTTTTGGAAGGCAACGCTCCCCTACCCACTATCAGGGAGTGCCAATGCTCCCTAGCCTCCTTTGGGGGAGCGTTGAAGCACCTTGTACACCCTTCTGGAGAAGTGCTAGGATTTTCTGAAGGAATTTTGGGCAGTTCTCCCCTATCCACTATTATGGAGTGACAAATCTCCCTAGCCTTCTTTGGGGGAGCAATTCAGTGCTATGTGCACACTTTTGGGGGAGCGTTTCAATGCTTTGTGCACCCTTTTGGGGGAGCGTTGTCCTATTTGAGCAAATTTTGGGATGTTGAGGAGAATCAGGGAAAAAATCCCCTTATCCTGGAAATCAGTTGGATTCAAATTTGAGGTCAAGGTTAGATCTTAGGGAGAATGCACAATTGATGGAGAAATATCCTCAACCTATCCCAAGAATCTCTAAGGTGGTTGGCTCCAATATTATATAAGGAGGCCTTATCATGGTAAAATCATATGGAGTTTGGAGGCATCAAACTTATGATCTCATAAGGGAGATATCATTGAAGCATCATCATTTTGTGTGTTCATTATTTGAGAAAGTGTCTGGACAAAGAGAGCTTGTTGAAGCTGTTGCACCTACATCTATGGATGTAAGAATTTCAATTTGTTTTCATTAATATAAATCTATGCTTAGCCTATTTCCTTTAAAGTTTGTGTACATTTCCTAAACTTGTTTCTGTTATAGATCCATTATGAAGCTAATCATGGTAGAGTAGGAAGTATGTCTCGTTGTTGTTTCTCATCATATTTCAAGACGTTCTAAAGAACTTGGAGATCAACATCAGCCTGGATTGAGCAAGGAAAAATGTTGGTAAAAGGTATTTATCCTTCTTCCTTCTTCTTCTTTGAATAATTTAGCTTCATGAAAAGGAATGTCAGTGTCCACAATAGCAATTTTTTGTCTTGGTCATAGGGATCTAATATCCAAGAGGAAATCCACTTGTCCATGGGGGGATTCTCCTGTAAAAGAAATTGGTGACTCCACTGGGGACCGAACCTAGAATATATGGTTTCACAGACCAAAGATTCATTCATTGGCCCTAAATTGAACATCAACCCAATGACCTCCCTAAACAGGTCTTATATGAAGTCAGTATCACCCTTGCCACAAGTCAATTATGTGGCATTGTCTCCCATGAATTCAACTTCTGATGACTTAGATTCGGTCATTGACATGGTGATCTATTTGGTAGGGCTATTGGAGCCTGGTCTCCTTACCCCTATCCTGGACCTCGAAATATGTTCCTTCCATGGTGATTTTCTTCCATCCAGTGAAGATCTCTTGGAATCCATGACCGATTTTTGTCCCTTGACATGGTTTCCTTTGAGAGAAGTCTCCTCTTGGAAGCCATGATCAAGAAGAAGAAGTTACTATCATAGTTTCTCTTCTCTGTGGAAAGATCGTTAAAAAATAAAACATAGGCTATGAGCATAGTTTTTCTCTCTGTGGAAAGCTCGTTAAAAAATGAAACAAAAATATGGGGATTGAACCCAGAGCCTTGAGCATATTTCTTTCCCTATGACATGCTCGTTAAAAAATGAAACAATCACCTCTCTCATCAGGTCGAGTCGATTCTTTCATTAGGTCTCATATTTGAACCTTCATTTCATCCACCCTTATCCTTTTGTTCCATCTAGTACCGAAATTGGTGACAACCTCAAAGTCGGTGAATGAATTGAAGCTTGGGGGGCATGTATCCAGCCTTTGATGATCATTCTAGAGTTAAGCCACTAGCTTTCAAGATGGGAGCATACCGAGCTTAGTATTAGTTCCTTCTCATGCTCGTAAAAAACATGAGAATGTAATCAAGAAAACTTTTATCTCTTTTTTGATATTGCATGGATATATGAAAAAGGAACCCCCTGGAGTCTTCTTTAAGCTCTTTTTAGACTCTCTAAACATGAAAATATTTTCGAGTGATCTTGATTCCTTTTCCACTCGTTAAAATATTTGAAAGGGCATCTTTTGAGTGATAATTTATCTCTTTTTTGGCCTCGCGAGACTAACATTACGAAAAAGGACAACACTGGAGTCATCTTTAAGTAATTTCTAAACTCTCTAAATATGAAAAACCACTGAGTTTACCTTCTCTAGTCTCAATAAACAATCATACATTGAAGGGCCCATATGGGACTGAACCCTTACTTCTTCTAGTTCGTTAAATAAAGGAAGAGGAACTTACCGAAGGTGATTTATATCGATCATGTTTTACCCTGCTTGATCTCGTTAAATAAAAAATAAGTATTAGTCTATCTGGATGGAGGAAAAATTGAAAGAAGCAAGCCAAGCAGTTTTTGAGAACATTACTAGTAACTCTTACGGTCGCCCTTAAACACGACACTTTGTCTTTGCACGCATTTTAATCCACTGAACCTCTACACTGCACCAATCCTCTGATTTTTCTTACTCCTTTGAGTCACCCGACGAAATTCATCGTATCCATTGCATCATCGTGTTTTGGTCCATGTCATGTTTTTTTTTTTGTGCCTTAGTGTTCAAGGGAAGTATCTGTCTCAAGAGTCAACCATCACAAATATCCTGTTTCAATACCCGTGTCAGTCTATGTTCATTTGATCCACCAATTTACATCTCTGTGTTAATTTCATGTCGTTGATGGGGGATACATCAAGGCCCTCCTTCGACAAGTTTGTTCCTATCGACTTCAGCACATTATCCAGGAGCTAGATTTAGAAACCAGTTAGTACCTTGGGACCTGCATGCCTCAATGGCAAGCCTCCTCATGTCCGACAGTGGGTTTACATCATTGAACTCTGATCGAATGATTCCTCAGATGTTCGACTTCATCTCATCCATTCACATTCGTTGGAATGTTATAGAGTACCTTGGGAATCATTGACATCAATGGTGATTCCTCTCATGTTTGTTAATGGTTTACCTCATTGACCAGTAATCAAGTGGTTTTTTCCATGTTCGACATCAAGACATCTATTCACATGGTTAGATTCATACTACATCGGGATCGGTAAGAAGACCCAGGGTTGAGTCATCACTCTTATATGTACTTTTCCCAAGTTGCAACAAAGTTTTTTTTTAACGTTGACACATATATTGTCACATAGATCCACTTTGTATTGGTCGTAGCTATGTCTTTTCATCTCGTAGATCCACTATGTATTCTTCGTGGCTATGATCAGTTCAGGTCATAAGAGTATAGATCCACATTGTATCTTTAGTGGCTATACCTTTTTGTCAATATAATTATGGATCCGCAGTGTATTTTATGGTGGCCATACCTTGAAAGTTTTTATCAGTCAAGCATAGGTATGCCTGCCTTGGGTTTGAAACATTTCATAATATTTGTTTGATGGTTGTGTGTAGCTTCTATTAGGTTCTCTAAGTATGTACTCTTGCTCGAAAAAGTATACAAAGTACTTCAGTCATCAGTTTCCGTCTTCTGACTTTGCACTTTGGGGGGAAATCTGTTACACATAAAAATTACTCACTTCAATGATGACCCATTGTCATCATTACTAGTGTCACAAGTGTCTCAATTTTGGTCGCAAGTGTCGCAAACATCATACTGCCATATTGCCTATGTCATGTCTCTAATGACATCATAAGGACACTTAAGACAACTTCAAAGAATGGTTTAAGAAGGAGAAATCATCTGATGAGGAGTACAAAGAATTTTCCATGAATAAAACCACTTAAAAATGATTTTTGGAAGGTAGCGCTCCCCTACCCATTGTCAGGGAGTGCCAACACTCCCTAGCCTCCTTTGGGGGAGCGTTGAAGCACCCTGTACACCCTTATGGTGGGGCACTAAGATTTTCTGAAGGAATTTTGGGCAGTGCTCCCCTACCCACTGCTAAGGAGTGCCAGCTCTCCCTATCCTTCTTTGAGGGAGCATTTCGATGCTCTGTGCACCCTTTTGGGGGAGCGTTGGCTTGTTTGAGCAAATTTTGGGTTGTTGAGGAGAATCAGGGAAAAATACCCCTTATCTTGGAAATCAGTTGGATTCAAATTTGAGGTCAAGGCTACATCTTAGGGATGATCCACAACTAATGGAGAAAGATCCATGAACTTATTTCTGTTATAGATCCATTATGACAGGGATGATTTTAAGGATGAAAATTTATATTAAGATGTAGAAACATGGGATAATCTTACTAGTCCTTAATATGAAAAATGTAAAATGTTTGGCGATAGTTTTGTAAAAATATTCAAATTTCTAAGGATTCTATATAGTTTCTATAAAATTTTAGCGATTGTTAAGGTAAAATAATTTTATTCTATGGAATTTGGGTGAATCATTTTTAGAAAAAATGGAAATTAGCGAATCATTTTTTGGGAAAAGACATGGAGAATTAGCCCATTGACAAAATTTAGCCCCTAAAATCATCTATGAATTATGAAGCTAATCATGGTAGAGTAGGAAGTATGTCTCATTGTTGTTTCTCATCATATTGCAGGACCTTCTGAATAACTTGGAGATCAATATCAACCTGGATTGAGCAAGGAAAAACGTCAGTAAAAGGTATTTACCCTTATTCCTTCTTCTTCTTTGAATATTTTAGATTCATGAAAAGGAATTTTAGTGTCCACAATAACACTTTTCTGTCTTGGTCATAGGTATCCAAGAGGAAATCCACTTGTCCACGGGGGGATTCTCCTGTAACACCTAGTTTCGTAGATACTCCAAAAAATGTTTTTTTGGTGGAAGAAAT
>JZKD02S0634431.1:174889-198732 GCA_000966675.3 Picea glauca | reverse complement strand
CTTCAAGTCATTCACGGACATGTGGCCAATTTTATCTGGGGGCATAAAATAAAAATTGAGTGGCATAATGGAGTTTCGTAAGATCTCACAAGGAAATTTGGACAAGGCCTATGTGAACACACTACACACAAATACCTGACACAATGTTCATGAAAATTGACCAGCTCTTTAGAAATTGCACTATGCCTCATTGACCAAAACCCTAGTGACGAAGATACTCCAAAAAATAGTTTTCGGGTGGACAGAATGATAGTGGAGCCCCCCCCTAGTTGAAATTCAGTGCTCCATATCCAATGCAACTGATGGTTCTCCCTTCCAAGTCTCGTTTCGAGTTTTATCACGAGTTGCAACTTGCCTCTTCAATCCATTCACTCAGATGTGGCCAATTTGGTCTGGGGGCATAAAATACAAATCAAGAGGCATAACAGAGTTTTGTAAGATCCCACAAGTCTATTTGGCCAAGGCCCATGTGACTAAACTACCCACAAATTCCTGACACAATCCTCTTCAAAATCGGCCTCCTTTTCAAAAATTGCGCTATGCCTCATTGAGCAAAACATTGGAATTATCATGCAATTATTTCTATATAATAAATATGGGATAACAAGTTGTATAATTACATTCTTAATGAATCCTTTGATTATAGTTTTTACGTAAAAATCCTTTGATGGCATGCAAAAGTGAATGCAAGGCAAGGCATGGGAAGTGAAGGCAAGGCATGGAAAGTGAATTCATGTAATGGAAAGACATGGTATGGAAATATACAACATGGAAAGTGAAGGCAAGGAAAGGCATGGCATGGAAAATAATGACATGGTATGGAAATGCAAGATATGACAAGTGAAGGAAAGTAAAGTTATGACAAGGCATGGCATGGAAAGTCATACCATACCATACCATACCCAGGCAAGGCAACATATACAATACCAATCCAAGGCATACCATACCATACCATACCAAGGAAAGGCATACCATACCATGTCATACCATTGCCAATGCATACCATACCATTTCCATTTCCATTGCCAATGCCAATGCATGTGGTACCATACCATACCATTACCAATGCATAACATACAATTTCCAATGCCAATTCATACCATACCATTTCCAATGGTATGGTTACTTGAGAATCCCTAAGACAACTACCACTAAAACCCTAAAAATAACCTACCAATGGTATGCATACTTGAGAATCGCTAAGACAACTACCACTAAAACCCTAAGACAACTAAAACGCTAAAAATAACCTATAAATTGTATTCATACGATTGCAATACCATGGTATGCATACTTGAGGATCCATAAGATAACTACCACTAAATCCCTAAGACAACTAAACCCCTAAAAATAACCTATAAATGGTATGCATACTTAAGAATCCCTAAGACAACTACCACTGAAATCCTAAGACAACTAAAATCCAACAAATAACCTATAAATGGTATGCATACCATTGCAATACCATGGTATGCATACTTGAGAATCCCTAAGACAACTACCACTAAAACCCTAACACAACTAAAACCCTAAAAATAATCTATAAATGGTATATGCATACCAATGGTATGCATTCTTGAGAATCCCTAAGACAACTACCACTAAAGCCCCAAGTCAACTAAAACCATAAAAATAACCTATAAATGGTTTGCATACAATTGGTATGCAATGGTATGCAATGGTATGCATACCATTACATACCATTGGTATGCATACCACGGTATTGCAATGGTATGCATACTATTGCATACAGCATGCATTGGTATGCATACCATATGCAATGGTATGCATATCATTGCAATACCATGGTATGGATACCAATGGTATGCATACTTGAGAATCTCAAAGAAAATTACCACTAAAATCCTAAGACAATCAAAAGCCTAAAAATAACCAATAAATAGAGCCCCTCTTATGGATGACACACAATTCATTTCATGTAAAAGTGTTGGCTTACTTGAGAATCAATATAGTGTGAGAGAGACAAGTTGAAGTAGTTGTAATCACCAACAAGTCAATATACACATTGGGCAGGTAATGAAACTGTATCATAGATAATAAAAAATTGGAAATTCATTAGCATCCTTTTCAACTTTTACATTTTGAATATTAAATCATTGAGTATCTATAAGATGTACTATACTAGCACAAACACATAAAATTAGTTGATCTAAAGCAATCTATTTATCGGAGACACATAAATTACCCACTCATATGTGCTAATTTTCTATTAGGTTAGAGGAAGTAAAACGTGTAAGGCATTAATTTCTAGATAGAATTTTGGTAGCATTGCATTAATGAATAAATGGGTTGAACAAAATTTACATATACCCACTACACAATCTAAAAAAATTTGCATTAATGAGTCCTTCACTAGTCTTTTTAGCATTCATGAAGGGTTACACATAAATCAAATGATTTTATATATTTCATTCATAGAAAGAGGATAATATTGGGTGTTTCCAAGAAAATAACATTGATCTCAAATGTGTGTTCCCATAAGCTATTCCTTAATGCATAGTGAAATTATTTATAATCCCTTAGAAACAAATCAAGGGATTAATACACAAAATTTATACACTTTGGAATTCAAAAACTTTTAAATTCATATATTCATAAACATCAAATGTATAAACAATGAGATTCATAAAAAGTGTTACATGAAATGTGTGTATATATATATATATATACTCAACATTGTCTAAATTGTACATTTTTTACATAATGGCAACCTGTGCCCAGTATACAAGTGCCCTAACATAAAAAAAAAAACATTTATATCATATCCTAGATACTATATGGCAGTAGTTGGTCAATCATTGATGATTTCCACCCTCGCCACCTTCAGGAGCATCCTTGAAATTTATCTTTCTTCTCTTGATCGAGGATGCATCTCGAGAGGTTCTATGCTTGGGAGTTCTTTGATGCTCTCGAGACTGCACAAAGAATAAACAATGTTATAAGTTTTTTATCAATGAATTAATAGACAAACAAAATGATACTTTGTAATTTAACCTAATACAACTCACAACATATGAAACTATCAATAGTGAGGGTGTTACCCTCTTCTATGACCCTTATCTCTCTACAATTCTAGCCTGCATCAGTTACAAGGATCAAGTCAAGAAAATTAATCAAATATGCATAAAATAAATTCATGAAACATATAAAATTATCATCAATGCATTATCTCACCGTGAATATCTTAGGCATCGATGGAGACTCATTGAAAGATGGAGCACTAGGTTGTACAAGCTTCTCCGAGATAACCTCTACTATGGAAGTCTCTTTCGATGGGGCCGAAAGTGGTGCTGGGGGTGGGTGGTTGAAAGGTGGGTTGTGATGGACCCTCCTAGGCTATACAAGTGATTCTAGCACACTAGGCCTAGAGAAAGGTATCCCAGAAAAATCACCTAGGTTCCGAGGGGGTGAAATACTACTATAACTAGCAAATGTATCGGCAACCTACATACATATGAATAAAATTCAACTATTAGTACCAAATAGTAAAATTCAAAAACATAAACACAAGCAATTTGAGAATTATACAATATTTAACTTTACACATGATACATGTGACGCTAATGACTTGTCCATCCTAGATTTACATTCCATGGCATCACATGGTGCCAACTTCTGTAGAAATATGAGAACATACAAAAAAATGAGGATGACATAAAATAAAAAAAATGACTATGTTGAATCAATCAAATGTGATACAAACTTGCGTGTACGGTGAACCCAATGAACATGCCGACTCTACCTCTACATCAGTGGTCAAGATAGGAATTGATTCATCCATAGGAATATAGGGTTTTTTGTTGGGACACAACAAATTCAAAACACCATACAATCAAATATCTATATAAATACACAAAATACAAAATAAATATATAGTGATGAAGAAAAAAAAGAGGGTTAAGATACTAACCTCCTCCATGAAGCTATGTTTTTCATTGGGCTCTATATCCCCATATCATGTCTACCCGCAGCTGGAGCATCTATGAGGTTCACATGGACAAATTCTATTACCATGTGGCCTCTTCTCACTATAATCTCATGTGCATCCTGATGCTCCAAACCCTCTATCTATGTAACTGGCATGCACCTCTAGTCGAGGTAGTGCAACAAAGCTACTTTGTTGCACTTGGATACGATTCAATGATGAGATGACTATTTGTACCTATTGTAATTTCTCTGCAACATGAGGATGTTGGGTGGGGGAGTTAGGCCTTCTCCTAGGGGAATGGGGACCTAACACAGGGTCATTCCTAGCCTGCTCTTAGTCCTGTGCGAACACTCGAACCACCCCCTCGAATTCACTAATGTCAAAGTACTTGACATGCTTACCCATAATAAACTCAACTCATAATTTCCTCAGAAAATGTAAGGGAATCTCCTTTTTATTGTAGGGAGGTTTATAAAAAACCATGTACCACATATCCATCTAGTTTTGACTAATCTGGGGATGGATGCACCAGTTAATGGATATGCATTTCCTGGTTAATTATAGTTCTTGTATATTTCTAGGAACCTTAAAAATAGACAATATTTGTTGTTTTGAAATGCTCATTTGTTTCATTTGATTTCTATGCAAACCAGTGATATAATACTCATACATTCTTTCCCTATAGTCTGAAATAGATGTCAATTTTCCTTGGGAACTTGCAATAGGCTACACAATGATATCAAAAGGAGTGGCCAAGGAGACTCTACTAGGTTCTCTAGTATCCCTTAATTGTTCCTCAAGGTTTCTTAATATCACCAACCCCTCATCAATTTCAATGTTGACATTGTTTGGTGGTGGTGGTGGGTTGGAGTTTTGATCTTCTTGGTTTTCTTGTGAGGTGTTTAAATTGTCTTAGGGTTTCATTGGGTTTTATATGCTTCAATTTAACATCCATGGCATGTAAATTAGTTTCCTTTTTTATTTAAAATACTAAATTACATTTTTTTTCAATTTAGAATATTGGGATAAAAATACTAAATTAGAATGACTAAATTATATTAAAACTAAGAAAAATGTAACATACCTGGACACACTGTAGCAGTTCCCTTTCTTCCTCCTCTCTTCACTCTATTTGTCCAATGAGAAACGTGAGCATGATTTTGTGCACAATATGCACAAAATCTCTCTCGGGTTGTTTATAGAAAAACACTAGCAAGAGAATACACACGTTCTTACTTATTAACCTATGTGGAAATCCATGTGGAGGTTCGACCACAACCAAACCTATTGTTGTAGTAACAAGTGTGCATTCCTAGGAACACGTGCAAATTCATAGGAACGTGCATGCCTTCATGTGAGTGTGCATTCTTGTTCATGGCATTGCAACTTTTTCGTCCATGAACTTCTTGCACTAACCCATATACACAATTGATACATAACATAAAATTATGTCATCTTTATCTCATAACTAGTACATTAAATATTATGAACCATCACTTATGCATGACTATTACCACATACAGAGAAATATTTTCAAAACCTTCCTATGTATCTCATTAAAAGTTCCATTTCATATTAGTGGTTGTCACCTATATAAGACAATTTATCTTATGTTCTTCTTTCAATAAAATATCCTTTATGTGGGGAACTTATTGAAGTATTTTCAAAATCTTTACTATGATAAAAGAAGAGTCATGCTCTTGATATATAAAAGAGTACAATGCAAGGATTTTTTTTTCCTTTGGGAACTGCAACGTTTTTAATATGTGTTAATTAAATTTCTTTCTTGTCATTGACATATTCTAGAGTAGAGTGTAACAAAAAATATTTTTTTCTTTTTTTTTTATATTTTCTACGTGGTTAATATTTGATAATTAAATCTCCTTTATTAAGGGGAAGGCATGATATTTCTGCTTCATAGACACTTTAGTATTCTTTAAGACAAGAAGTTAGGCCATGGAATTTGCACCAAAAATTTTAATTTCAACACGATGCAAAAGATAAATCAATTCACCAAAATTTGAATTTTTTGGCTCATATAATTGTTGATTTTGATGAACTCACTTGGAATTAAAAATTATTATAATTTCTACATCATGCATAAGAGCTAGAAATCTACCAAAATCTAAGTTTTCCAATGCAACACTCAAGCATATGTATGATGATGCAAGGAATTCACCAAAATATGAATTTTCTAACTCCTATCAATGATGATTTTGATGAATTCACTTGGAATTATAATTTCTGCATGATGAAGAAGAGCTAGAAATCCACCAAAATCTAAGTTTTCCAATGCAACACTCAAGCATATGAACGTTGATTTTTGTGTATTGTTTGTTACAATTATCTTTTATATTACCATTGGCTTTCTATATTATCATTGGCAGGTACTTACATTTTCATTGCTTTTCATCTTGTCCAATAAAAAATACTATATGAGGATGTGGATTTTTGGAAATTGTATCATCATCACTTCCATGAGACTAATGTTTCATCATGTAGTGGGCAATATATCAAATTAATTTACACAATGTTTCTTCATGCAATGGGAAATATATCAAATTAATTTATTGTTTGATGAATAATTGTGTCAAGAAGATATTCCATTTTACCAAACATTAATCATCATTTATGATCTTCCATCATACTTCCCCTCTCCTCTTTCATTGAATTTAATAAGGTCAAATTCCTCATCTGCGAGGGATGCCACGACAACTATTTTGATTCAACACAAGTGGGTAACTGCAATAGGGAATCATGTTATCTACAACTTTGAGTCTCGGAATGTAATCATCTGGGAACTTTCCATGAAGCAACACCAAAACCTGGTGGACAGTGAGCAAAAGCATATCTATGCATTCTATGAAGCAATACCAAAAGCTGGTGGAGAGGTTGTATGTTGGTGGAGCATGAGAAAAAGCATCAAGGTGTATAAATATATGTGCATAGTGTTATCACATGAATATGTCATGGGTATTTTGTCCCTTAGGTTTTAAATTTTATACTTTAGTCTTTAGGTTTGCTTTATGTTTCTCTTTGTGATTTTCTTAGGTTAGTCTAAACAAATAAAGACTTGGGTTTTGGCTCACATTTTTGGCTCACACATATGGTTATAGCCTAGGTTATTTTTATGGTTTATGTCTTTGAATCATCTTTTGACTTGAAACCAAGAACTATTGACCCCATGATCCTAACAACCTGACAAATCACACAATCCGCTCATGCTCGTTATCCTTTACATGTTGTCCCTATGTTCATTAAGGAGGTCAAATCAAAATTTGAAAAGGGCGTCGCCAACTCACTAGGCGTTTCTATAGTGCACCCTTTTCCTATGCTCCTTTACCATATTTCTCCAGCATCAACTGATGTCATTCCTTCCCTTGTTTTCAACGCCCTTGTCTTTAAAAGGAATATTGAGATTTGGTCATTTATGAGGTTGCTAATTGTTTATCAATTTAAAATTTTCCTCCTAATATCGACGCTGTTGAAACCATTAGTTTAGACAAATCTGCAGACTGTGCTATGAGATCGACTGTTAGAGATGAATTGAAGACTAAGGTGGATGTAACAGTTCCATATCTTGCTGCATATCTTCCATCATCAGCCATAACCTCCAGGTATTTCATGAGCCTTTTCAGTTGCATGGAAAAGTGTTAAGATACCCCTTCCTTATCTTTTGGTAGCATGTTGCACATAGGCCGCATCTTATCCCACCATTTGCATCTATACCTCTTCTTCCACAGAATCCATAGTCATTTCCCAACTGAATTTTTCCTATGCTAAGGTCAATCCATTTTACTTTAGAATCTTGCATGCCCATTGATTCACATGGCTCATGTGTCTACATTGCACTACATAATTCGCTGCCAAAACTACGTTATGAATCCCCTTCCCTAGTGCTGCATTTTCCTTAGATTTATTAATGTCATATTTTGTATTCATAGATCCATGCATTAGCCTCCCTTACTCACTATGTCATCCTAAAATTTTATCTCAAAGTATGCTCACAGTGAGGAGGATAGTAGCCCCTACATTTTAAATATTTGATGACCATTGTATGGTCACATAAAACTGAACATTGCATCCCTGCATACCTTTCCTCGGAGTTTCTTTCTCTCATTTAAAAAAATGTATCCATCAGACCAGTCTATTGTTAATGAAAAAGTGAGTTGGAGGAAAATCCTTGAAAGAGTAACCATTAGTCACTATCAAACGTCATAGATATTTTCCTATGTTTGGTTTCTTTACCCCTCATATCATTACAACCTTTGATCCCCTTTTTATATCCATGGATACAACTCAAAAGAAGAAGTCTCACAAGGGAGGGAGTGTGGTCAGGAATGATCCTTTTGACATGCACCTATTTGATGTTGAGCCTATGTTCAGGGAGGTTTTCCAAAGGGTTAGATGTCTCTCTTTTTGTCAAAACATGAAAAGAGGACACCCTGAAGTATCAAGGAAATTTGAATTACACTTTGATGGCATTAATACCAAGGTGGAAAAGCTTGATTTTGAGGTATCTGAGGCATCTATTGCAACAACCACTGAGATACCTAATATTTGTGAGAGGTGGTTCAAATCCATGATCCTCAATGATGCCTTTTCCAAGGATTTCCTCAAACCAAACTATCAGAAAGATAATTTGTCTAAGGGAGTGCCTAGGAGCCACCTAGTTGAAGGCGTTGATAAAATGTTGAAGATAATCCAGAGATATTTTACATGTGAGGGAATATTTAACATGATATACAAGTATTGTATAAGACTCTTGCTACATTTCACTAGTAAGGATGCAATATAGATCCATTTTATCTGTCGAGGAGTATGGACCCTCTATACTTGAAGTGAAGTATGGACCCTCTATACTTGACAATGTCAAACATTGGAAGGTTTTTGGGGATGATATTGAGATAAAAATATTTCTTCGAACTGTGGATGATTTTTATGCCTTACATATTGATCAAGATCATGATACTGAAAAAATCCCTCATGCTGATATTTTTCTAAATTAAATTGTTGACCATCATATTGTTCAGTTTCCCAGTAACCATATTCCAAAAGGACTAGTTCCTTTGGAGATATTGTTTGATAGAAATGATGTTGTTGTAAAGGTTAAAGGTTCAACTGAAAATATTTATGCGAATAAATGCAATTTAGGTATAGAGGAGGATCCAAAGTATGTTAAGTTGTCTAGCAGCTTGTCAAAGGAACAAATGGTTGAATATGTTAAGCTTTTAAAAGAGTTTGTTGATTTGTTTTCTTGGAAATATGAATATTTGATAACATATGGCACAAACATAATTGAACATAAGATCCATTTAAAAGAGGAGACCAAGTGATTTAGGCATAAACTCAGATAGATAAATACCATCCTGCTGCCTATTATGGAAAAGGAAGTAAAAAATATTTTAGATACTAAGATCATCATTCCTTTGAAATACTCTGAATGGGTGGCTAACTTGATCCCAGTGAGGAAGAAGAACGGGGAAATCAGACTATGTGTCAATTTCAGTAATTTGAATAGAAGATCCAAGAAAGATAATTACCCCTTACCAAAGATGGAGCACATTTTACAGAGGGTGACGTGTTCATATAGGATATCTATGATTGATGGATTTTCTAGCTACAATCAGATCTTTGTCTTTCCTGAAGATAGAGAGAAGACAACCTTCAGTACTCCTTGGGGCGCATTCATTTTTGCCAAAATGCCATTTGGATTGACGAATGCAGGAGAGACCTTTTAGCGAGCAATGGACATTGCCTTCATCGTGGAGAAGGACAAGTTTGTAGTCATATATTTAGATGACATTACAGTGTTCTCGCAATGTGATAAATACCATTATCATCATTTGAAAAAGGTCTTCTTGAAGTGTAGAAAGTTTGATCTCTCTCTCAATCCTAAAACTTCTTTGTTTTCTATGAAGGAGGGAAAGTTATTGGGGCACATTGTATCAGTAGAAGGGGTAAGTATTGATTCAAGCAGAGTAGAAGCCATCTAGACCTTATCTCTCCCTAGATCCAACAAAGAAGTTCAATCTTTCTTGGGGAAAATCAATTTTCTAATAAGGTTCATTTAAAATTTTTGTAATTTGGTAAAGTACATTACAACCATGCTTAGGAAAGGAAATGAGGTCAAATGGAATACTAAGTCTCAATATTCTTTTGATCAAATAAAAAAGGATTTGACTGAAGAAATTGTGCTCATTAGCCATGACTACTCCAAGGATTTTCTAATATTTTCCTTTGCCTCATTTGACATAGTGGTTGTTGTTTTATTGCAGAAAAATACAGAGGGGTTAGACCAACCTATTTCCTCTTTCAGAAGGCCACTGAGGGATGTAGAAATGAAATATGATATCATGGAAAAGAAGGCTTATGCTTTGGTAAAATCCCTCAAGTATTTCATAGGATATGTTATGCATTAAAATATTGTTGCATATGTCCCTTCAGCCTCAGTGAAAGAGATACTTATCTAGCATGCCATAGATAGGAGGAGGAGAAAATGGATTTCCAAAATTCTAGAATTTGACCTTGAAATAAATCCCACTAAATTGGTAAAAGGCCAAGGTTTAGCTAGGTTTTTGGATGAATCAAATTGCAAAACTTTGGGGGTTAATTTCATGAACATAAACTCAGAAAATCATCAATATGAGTTGCTTGATAAAGGTTCTCATGTCAACCCAAAGTTGGTAGAATGCACTTGGTATAAGGACATCATATATTTTCTATAGAAGTTGCAACCTCCTGACGGTTTGGAAAAGAAAAGGGTAAGAACATTGAATCTTAAAGCAATAAGATACTGTCTTACTGACCATTTTTTGCATTGGAAAGATCCTCTAGGAGTTCTTTTGAGATGTCTAGATCCATAGGAGACCCAAAAGGCCATGACTGATTTTCATGACAACTTATGTGGGGGCCATAACTTCTGGAGAACCATGGCCTATAATATCCTCAGAGATGGGTATTCTTGGCCTAACCTTTTTACTGATGTTATTGCAAATAATAGAGATTGTGTCAAATTCCAAAAATTTTCTGGAAAGCAGCAGCTCAAATATTTACCATTGAAACCTATGGTAGTTTCAAGACCTTTTCAGCAGTGGGGTGTCGTCTTCATTGGGGAAATAAATCCCACTTCAAGTGGTAAACATAGGTGGATTTTGAGTGGCACTGATTATTTCACCAAGTGAATAGAATCCATTCCTACAAGGAATGCCTCCCATAAGGTAATCACTAGTTTTCTTGAGGATATCATGCCAAGATTTGGTTGTCCAAGAAACATTGTTACTGACAATGATGCATCCTTCAAGGATGAACCATTGATCACGTTATGTGAATAGTATGGGATTACATTAGTTCATTTTACTCCTTACTATCCCCAAGGAAATGGTTTGGCAGAATCCTCTAACAAGATCCTTATAAAGATCATCAAGAGATTGTTAGAAGACAATAAGAAAGCATGGGAATCAATGCTAAAATTTGCTTTGTGGGATGATAGAGGTGTTGATGGGCGTAAGTGACACACCATCAACTGAAAGTTCAAATCCAGACGGGGGTTTTCTAAATAACCCAATCCGTTTGGAATGAAATAACCCGATTTGTTTCATGGCTTTGTTAGCCAACTAAAGTCCTAAAAATAATAAGAAAGAGATGAAACTAATCTATAAGGTTGTGATACTATGAATATAAATTTAATAATTTACAAGTGTCAAAATAGAAACATGGATATGTGCATATGATTATGAACAATGTATATACAATTTGCAATATTTACGGGATATCTTGCGAAATAGATGTTTTTGAAAGTGTTTATAAAATGGATAAAGAAAGAACATACATTTTTATGTTTTCTGTTTAATATTTAAAATCTAAAACAACTAAAGAATACTAATCAAATATTATTGAAATAAGAATAGAGAAATAGTCAAAGCTAATTCAATTTGTTCCTATTTCATTGATAAATAATCTAACTAAAGAACTAGTAAACTAACCTGTGATTAATCAATTAAAATGAATTTGTCCTCCTGTGCAATTCAAACTCCTAACTGTCCTTATTATTAGGGAAACCTGTAACATAACATATCTAATACTCCTAGAAAAAACTCAAATGTGCCTTGGAACAAGAATATAACAACATAATGATAAAATGTACAGATCTGGTGATCTTATGATAATGAACACTTATAATAAAGGAAACTTAATACAAAGCATTCATATAATCCATCATCCAATATCCATCATAAATCAACAATATTTAAATGAAATATTTGATCACAAATGTAATATGGAACAACATATTATAGACATCATCAAAATACTTAGTAATATGAAATACCACACGATAACCAAGCTAAGGCTGCATCAAAAGTAATAACATTTCATAAGATAGAAGTAAACACATAACAGGGTAAGCGTAACACAGGTCCAAATCCAAGTAGTCAACAACCTCTCCATATCAGTCTCTCAAAATCATAAGTCCATAATGTGTCCTAGCCAAACATCCCTTAACTACTAAGAGTGATCAATATTTTAAACTAGTTTAGGATTCACATACTCTGATCATACAAGATAGAGTTGAATTCCGAAAAATAGATAGTTTTACAAAAATAGTGAAACTAGAAACTACTCGTGTATGAGTTGGTTTGTCAAAAATAAACCAAAGTTTTATAAACATAAAAAACAGAAACTACTTAATAATAAAGAGTATGATCCAAGGTGTTTGCTCCATGCAATAAACATCATAATCATCAATTTCCTGTAGATAGAAAAACGTATTTGATATTTAGAAAACAATGCTAACTATTATTCAAAAAATAGATAAGCTATAGGATTTTGAAGCTAGTCTAAAATAGTAAGAACCAAAAAATAAAATCTAATCTATTTTATTTTCAAAACATAATCAAATAAAAAAAAAACAACTATTTTCTATTTCATCCATTTGACAAAGAGGCATCTGATATATATGAATCTATGATAGTGGAATTTGTTGAGTTTTTATGATAATATTATTAGACTGCTTAATCATTTTGCTTGTAAGATCTTAGTTTGAATTACTTTGTTTCTTAGGCCTACGAATTTTATTTACAGTGGGTTTGTCACTATGACCCTGATTAGGCTCAGAAGCAAGGGTAGGGGAAATCCTTTCTTTCAGCACATCCATTACCTGATCCAATGATTTTCTGGGTAAAAAAAATGCATCGTGACTTCTTAACAATCAGGGTTTGCAAAGCAATAGAATGCGTATAAGCCTGTGATGAAAGACGCTTGACAGAGGGTTCAAGCTCTATTTCCCAAAACGTTTTGACTTCTTATGCAGGCTCATTAATAAATAAAAGGGCATATTTAAATTGAAACCTAGAAAAACCATCAACCAGGCTCAAATCTCTGAGAAAAAATAAAACAAATGCTTACCTCAACTGCAACAGAAATTCTGATATTTTTTCCTCCAAATAACAAGACGTATATCTGAAACTATGTAGTTTCTAAAGAAACTTCCTAAGTGGAAGGTAAATTACCCCATTTCCAAAATGGTTTTTAAAGGGTTTGTCCAAATTCATAACTGTTTGCTCAGGAATCCTTTGTTACACAATTAAGGATTTGAACTTTTCTCTGTAATAACAAATGTGAAAAAAATCAGGGATGTTCAGATATACACTACTATAGGAGCCACAAATATGGTTACAAAGAAACAACATAGATCGAGAGGTTTGTGAAAAAAAAAGGGCCCGAAACCTACGAATCTTGGACACTGTCATGCTTGATAAAATGAGTTTGGAAAAATTGAAAACCAGAGGGCCCACAAAAATATGATATATTAAACATAATGAATGTCAAACCCTCAACCACTATCGAATGCTAATTCAAACAATGAATGGGTTCATTAATTTCACTGGACAATAGGATGAGGTGTAGTCGTGGGTACAATAGACTAGTACCAAGCGATATGAAGGTTGATATGACAATTGAGAGCATGAGACCCATATCAAATGTTAACCCAATGTTTTGTGCATTCATAGAATTCAAAGATTACAACCAAATGACCAACCAAGGAACCAATTAAGTCATGATATCCATAAAACATAAAGATTGTGGTGGTAGTTTAATTAATGAATTCATAAAACTTGAAGCTTAGCAATATATGAGTCCCTTCAAAGTGAGGTTTTCTTAGGTAGTAGATATAACGACAAGGCCCAAACCAAATTTTATTTAAATTCATGCTTACATTCATGAATTTTAAAACAAAACAAATGAAAAACTCAATAAGATAAGTTTAACCCAATCTTTGCCTCGAAGTCCAAAAACATGAATGTTCATCAATTTAAGGAGGTAGCAGCTATAGAAAGGTATAATCCCTTTGTGGTGATTTTAATTGTGATAAAAATCAACAGAATGGGTGGCTACCAACAATGGTGACATACTGGACGAATCAATTATCTCTACATCACCAGAAAATTTATGTCAGGGGGGTCGGATGAAATAAATTTTTAGAAACAGTTAACAATAGGTCAAGCATTCCAGTCATAACTCAAAAAATAGCGTGGTTTAGCATCATATGTATTTAATCCTAAGAAAATGTAATCTGGCATCTAATTTAGATTACGAGTGTAGGGATGTTTATGCATTTGACTTCGACATTGTTGACATGGACACTGCTGCCAACAGGCATCCATAGCCTCGGCAGGGATGTCATTTAACCCACTCTAGTACCTCTATCATGTCCAAGAGTCATCCATTCATGATAAAGAACATTTTCACACTTGATCAAATTAAAATACATACCTGAGGATCTTCTTAAACTTGACATTGCTTCATTGCTAGTAGGACTATTCAGTACCCCAACGAAATTGCCTTGGTATCATGCATACAGTTACCCACTGTTAGAAGACCATTTCAATGTCTCTATGGGTTTACAAACACTTCCCACACATTACGGTTCTTTCAACCCTATAGAACGTGTTTATAATTTCTAGAACTTCATGATATTCAATAGGGCGAGGTGATACTGAAAATATCAATAGTTCGAAATGAAAATTTCAATCATTTACAATTTTTTCTTTTGTTTTGATGACCTTCATCATGATTTGGACACTTAGATTTTTGTTAATAAACTATCTCAAGGATGGGAAGGTATATTTGAGTCTTTTTCCATAAAACAAGGACATCGTTAGAAGTTTGTTAATGATAATCGCATCTTCTTGTAATTTCAAGGAGAAATCAGAAACATTGATTTGAATAGAAAGTTACTTCTGTTGATCTGAGTTTTATCACTTACTTCTCAAGTGCTTGGGAAGTTATCAATTGCAGCTAATGAATGAGAATTATGACTCCCTTCCACAAATGAAATGGTGACTCAGACATAATTATTTAGAAAAAAATCAAAATCAAGCAAAATCAAAAGAACCAAAATCAAAACGGAAAAGAAAATTAAAAATATTTACAAGAGGGTGTATTAGAAACCATCAAGCGAAATATATATTGAGAGAGACTAAAAGAAAAAAAGAAAAATACTTATTAATATGAGTGCATTCCTACCCGTGGCACCTTGGTTTAGGGTTGAAATGAAAGTTCAAATTTACTTATCTCTTTACTTTTCATTTAAAATTTTCATGATGACACTGCATTTTTGAAAACAAATATTCAACGAAAAGCAAAGAGAAAAGGATTAAAGAGGACTTCCCTAAAAACAGTCATATTATGGCTCCCTTGGTTTGCCCACTTGTGTTCATAACTGCATTATTATAAAGAGAAATAGTGAGAAATAAAACTAAAGGAAACCTACTCCTAAACCTACTCTAACTACTAAATATATCAAAACCCTAAGGAAAATCGTATTTCCAGTGTAGCCAGAAGAGCATCTTTAATCCTGCAAGGTGTAGAAAGTAAAAAATTAGAACAAAAGAATGCAGTATTTGCAGATACAAAAGAAATATGTTATTCTTACCTCCTATATATTCATTTAAAAACAAAGCAAGCACAACCTTACCATTCTTTTGAAACTTCTTGATGCATGAATCCTCCAACCATTCTGCAATCTTGTCGTCATATGGGTCATAATGACATGGAAGAGTGTAAGTAAGTTTGGAAAACTTGTCAAGATTATGGGGACTTGACATAACCATTAGCCAAGGCCGAAGTTTCCCACCCTCCTGACAATTCTCCAAGTGTTCATCAATTTCTTCATATGAAGGATCTAGAAAAATCATGTCATTCTTACTTCCTATATATTCAGGTATAAATAAAAAAAGCGCAACTTTATCTTTGTTATGAAGATATTTTCTATACGAATTTTCCATCCATTCTAAGATCCTATCATAAAAATTAGGATGCAAACTATGACTTTGATAAAATGGATATATCAACGGGGGACACATCATAAGAGGATTCATGACATGAATTAGATCATTGATTTGAACTCTTCCTTTGATGAGATTGATCATTTCAAAATGTGAAGCATAAACATTAAAATTCGAGCTAATCAAAGAACAAATATGCAGTGTAGAATATTTGATCTCCATAGGAATGAGTGCATTATCTTTTTCAAAAATAAACCATGTAAAATCATCTTGCAACATGTACTTTTTCCATGCGAGTGATGAAAGTGAAAGAGCATCAAATCCGACTTCATAAATGTTATGTTTGGAATTAGTTTCACTGAATTTTTGCATATCAAAAAGATTTGATTGTGATGGAAAAGAGTAATATACTATGGGTAAAGTATAAAGTCCACCATAATCTAAGAAGAGATTGAGATATAAAGAGTAAAAGGAATCATAAATGAGCACATGAAAATAATCTCCTGATCTATGATATTTAGAAATAGTATTCTCAAGGCATTCTTCTCTACTTTCCTTAAATATTTCACTCTATTTTGGTGATAAATCTTTCAACATAATATGATCGTCTAAATTTGCCTCATGTATGATAGATAATTCAAAATTTTCGTGAAAAACATCTAATATTTCCTGTGGATAAGGTATGATTTGCGGATGAAGGTTGAAGGTTTGTTCTTCCAATTGCAGATCTACATCTCTAATCAGTGCTATAACCTTAAATTTCCCCAAACATGCATACTTGGCATCAGGCCATCTTACTTGCTATTTTTTCCAAGCCATCATTGAACAACTCTTCTAAAAAACCAGATTTTTGAAGATGTACATTCCCTGCACCACTATTGTGCATGTATACACGCTTGTTGCACCATTGCAACTCGTGTATACTCACAAAAAGCACGAAAAATAAAAATTACAAAGGGATACGGGTTTTGGGGCCATTACCTAACCTTTTGATTGCCCATAGTCGGTCACCCAACCGAATAACTATATTTTTTGGCCTATAAAAGAAGTTGTTGGGGTCCCTTTCCAAGAAGAAGCACGAGAGAAAAGAAACTTTGCCCATTTCAGTATTCCCCCTTTGCCCCAATATTTTGCAACCACATTGTGAGTTTGAGCAGAATTCATTTTTTCCTCCATTGCAAACCCTTTCCATCTCCCTAGAGAGAAATGAAGAGGAGAAGAATACATGGAAGTTGTTGGTGCACGGTGAAGAGGAGCCCAACACTGACTTCAAGGAGAATTTGTCGATCTCATATTGTAAGAAACTTTGAGAGATTAATATAAAGAAATACTTTTTCCGTCCCACCAAATGATGTCTTCAATCTCCATGATTTATTTCTATTTTTGTTATGATATCTAACCCACTAATCCATATATAGAATACATGCTTGTAGTTTCTTGTTTGTTTTTTGTTCAATGAAGGTTGGCCTTGGGAGGAGATCTGCAGTTGAGAAACAACTAAGCGCAAAGGGATCGACACCAGACATGGAGTTTAAGGTAAGCTTACTAGATCCCTAAACTTTGTATTTTATGTATTATTGTGGGGTAATGTCGGGATAGTTGTTAAAAGTAGGAGACATTAGACAGTTAGCTTTGCCTACCCTTTAAAACCATGGTGTATTCCGTAGGGGGTTTTCCCTCTATAGCAGAATTGGTGACTATACTCGGGAGCCTCTAGGGTTTTTAGGGGATATTTTTGGGTGCTTTAATTGGTTTAACTTCCTTTTTTTAGTTTCTGTAAGTGTCTGAGTCTTTAAGGGATTCTAGTCTTCCATACCAGTACTCCCTGCCTTGTCAGCTTGAATTTTTTTATTTTTTTTCTTAGAATGTTAAAGAGGTTTACGAGACCTGTAGTGGGTATGTATGTGTACATATGCGCCCTACCTTTGGACATACTGCATACATACGCAAGCTGTTGAAGTGTCAGTAGCGTGCCTGTGTTGAGAAAATCTTTTTTAAAGAAGAGGCAGTCATCCTCTTCCCTGATTGAAGTCTGACTTATCATGGGTTTCTTGATTTAGTAGTAGTCTCTATAGTTACAGTATTTAAGCCTAGGTTTGACGCCAGTTTGCTTGTCTTCTTTTAAAAAAATATTTCTTTTGTTTCCTAGCTTTTTTTTTTAACTTATTTTTAGATTGAAATTTTATTTTTAGCCATGAATCATGTATTCATTTGTTTCTTTTAGAATCTTTTGTTATTTCTGCTTCGATTGGAAGAAAGTATATAAAAAAAAAACTTATCTTTTTAGGTCTCTTTATTTCTTGGCATTTGCTTTGCATTGTTATTTGAAAAAGAAAAATAAATTAGCATAATGTTTTGTTTTCTTCTAATTAAAAAAAAAACATCTCAAAAGAAAATAAAGATAATCCTTCTCTTCTAGTGTTTTTATCATTTTCATTTTTCACAAGAGTCTTGACAGCATCAGTTGCACTACTGTCCCCCTTTTGAGTAAATGAAGCCTTAAAATTAACACTAATCTAAAATTAACTAGACCTTTTATGTTTGTAGGGTCAACCAACTAGTTTAGGGTTAGGGCCTTGAATTAGGTTGGAGAGGAAACTCTTCAAGGCTGTTACATCACACATTGGAGTCTGCGTTAGGGAGTGTTAAAGCCCAGTAAGCATGAAATTTATTTAGGGCCCCCCTCTAACACAGGGGATAAACACGAGGTCACGTGCAGAAAGGTAGTAGAGATAACCCCTCCAAACACGAACCAAGCGTAGTGGGGAATGCATATAGAGGGCTTATCTTGGGATTCTGTTGATTGCATTTGCCACAGAGCTTCATGGGTCTCAAATCAGTTCGAGGTACTCAGTTTTCTTTTAGAACACTTTCTTTCGATACCCTCGATAGGTTTCAGGCTTGATACCCTGCTCATTTTGGTCCACCTGACTATCGACTGTACCCGCCTGGTAATTGTTCATGAGCTGGCAAACTAGTTGCCTTTATTTTAGCCACTTACATAGGTGACTGTGGGGGTATACCACAGTACCTAGGGCAGACGTAAGGCCACGCTTTGTAGACATAAGGCCACACTTTGAGGGTTCTTCCATGTTCGAGTTGCACTTGCACCGGTAAGTTGCTCTAGTGTTGGCTGGCTTAACTGTTCTTCCTAATAGATAAAAAATACGAGAGGGATAAAAAATTGACTTGTACCATGATGAACCTTTCATAGCCGATTACCAATGCATTTGTTATGTGTCAGTGAAATCTCAAAGATTTAAATCATGGAAAATTTTCGCATTGACATATCGTCGGTCATCGATCCCCGATGCATTGTTGGCATCAGTAAGTTTTGAGGGGGGCTAATCCGGGAACACTTGTTTAAACTTATCGTCAATCATCGATCCTTGATACTTTTTTTGCATTGGCATGGTAGGACCTATCCTTAAAACTATTATCTAATGAAAGTACCTGATTCTAAATAACACGATTAAACGAAGACACCAATATCTAACGTCACGTGTCTTTGCCGTGTACACATTTTGTATGACCTAGTTTCATCTCGAGTCACCTTAAGTTTCCCCGTGTCCTAGTCACACTTCCAAGTCAGCATTTCCACATCATCATTGTATGACAAGATGGATCAGCGTTGAAGTTTTTTCCAAGAGATATCATCGAATATTTTCCAAAGAAAAGCATCGACTCCCCATCCACCCATTAATTTAGCGAAATGATGGGACGTTTTCTGCACACAATAAGATCAGATTCTGCCATTTAATAGGACAATTAATGTTTCACTTTGCATACACTTCTACCCCATGCATCGATCAGACAATGGGAATTTGAAAGCACCAATAAACTACATTATATCCCACGCCTGTGCTGCCAACCTATGACTACATTTAAATCTCAAGAATAATGCAGATTTGGCGACAAATTTTGTAGAACCACACCTACACCACGAATTGAATAATTGATGTGACAAGGTAAGTATTATATTCGATAAAATCACTAAGATAGCTCCAAAAACCTACATTCTTCACAAAAAATTATCATTTCCAGAGCAACCGAAGAAGTGAAGAGAGCGTCTCAAGACTTGTGTTTGATTCTCAAAATTTTAAAACCAAGTTAAGATAGTGCGAAGAAGAACTATGTGTTAATTTGCATCATTTCATCTTGTTAAAAAATGAAACAGTCACCTCTCTCGTTAGGTCGAGTCTTTCGCTAGATCTTGTAGATGTCGAGTCGAGTCTTTCGTTAGGTCTCATATTTGAACCTTCATTTCATCCACCCTTATCCTTTTTCTCCATCTAGTACAGAAATTGGTGACAATCGTAGAGTCGGTGAATGAATTGAAGCTTGGGGGGCATGTCTCAAACCTTTGATGATCATTTTGGAGTTAAGACACTAGATTTCAAGCTGGGGGAATACTGAGCTTAATATTAGTTCCTTCTCATGCTCGTAAAAAACATGAGAATGTAACCGAGAAACCTTTTATCTCTTTTTTTAGCTTGCATGGATATACGAAAAAGGAACCCCCTGGAGTCTTCTTTAAGATCATTTCAGACTCTCTAAATGTGAAAAGATTTTCGAGTGATCTTGCTTCCTTTCCCACTCGTTCAAAGGTTTGAAAGGGCGTCTTTCGAGGGATAATTTATCTCTTTTTCGACCTCGCGAGACTAACATTACGAAAAAGGACAACACTGGACTCATCTTTAAGTAATTTTCAGACTCTCTAAATATGAAAAACCACCGTGTTTACCTTCTCTAGTCTCGTTAAACAATCATATATTGAAGGGCCCATATGGGACTAAACCCTTACTTCTTCTAGTTCGTTAAATAAAGGAAGAGGGAATTACTGAAGGTGAGTTATATCGAGCATGTTTTACCCTCCTCGAGCTTGTTAAATAAAAAAGAAGTACTCGTCTATCTAGATGGGGGGAAATTGAAAGAAGTAAGCTAAGAATTTTTTGAGAACAATACAAGTAACTCTTATGGTCGCCCTTGAACATGAAACTTTGTCTTTACATGCATTTTAATCCACTCAAATTCTACACTAAACCAATCCTCTGAGTTTTCTTACTCCTTTGGTTCACCCGATGAAATTCACCGTATCCATTGCATCATCGTATTTTGGTCCATGTCATGTTTTTGTTTTTGTGCCTCGGTGTTCAAGGGAAGTATTTGTCTTGAGATTCAACCATCACAAATATCCTATTTCAATACCCATGTCAGTCCATGTTCATTTTATCCACCAATTTACATCTTTGTGTCAATTTCGTGTCATTGATGGGGGATACATCAAGGCCCTCCTTCGACAAGTCTGTTCCTGTCGACTTCAACACATTATCCAAGATCTAGACTTAGAAACCAATTAGTACCTTGGGACTTGCATGCCTCAATGGAAAGCCTCCTCATGTTCAACAATGGATTTACATCATTGACCATTGATCGGATGATTCCTCATATGTTCAACTTCATCTCATCCATTCACATTCGTTGGAATGTACTAGAGTGCCTTGGGAATCATTTTCATCAATGGTGATTCCCCTCACACTTGTTAACGATTTACCTCATTGACCAGTAATCAAGTGGTTTCTGCCATGTTTGACATCAAAACATCTATTCACATGGTTAGATTCATACTACATCGAGATCAGTGAGAAGACCCTGGGTTGAGTCATCACTCTTATATGTACTTTTCCCAGATTGCGACATAGTTTTTTTTTAACGTTGACATATATACTGTCACATAGATCCACTATGTATTGGTCATGGATATGTCTTGTCGTCTTGTAGATCCACTGTGTATTCTTCATGGCTACAATCAGTTTAGGTCATAGGAGTATAGATCCACATTGTATCTTTAGTGGCTATACCTTTTTCTCAATATAATTATGGATCCGTAGTGTATTTTATGGCGGCCATACCCTGAACGTCTTTATCAGTCAAGCATAGGTATGTCTTCCTTGCGTTTGAAACATGTCATAATATTTGTTTGATGGTTGTGTGCATCTTCTATCAGGTTCTCTGAGTCCGTACGCTTGCTCGAAAAAGTCTACAAAGTACTTCAGTCATCAGTTTCCATCTTCTGACTTCATACTTTGGGGGGGAATCTGTTACACATAAAAATTACTCACTTCAATAATGACCCATTGTCGTCATTACTAGTGTCGCAAGTGTCACATTTTGGTTGCAAGTGTCACAAACATAATACTACCATATTGCCTATGTCGTGTCTCTAACCACATCATAAGGACACTTAAGACAACTTCAAAGAATGGTTTAAGAAGGAGAAATCATCTGATGAGGAGTACACACAATTTTCCATGAATAAAACCACTTAAAAATGATTTTTGGAAGGAATCGCTCCCCTACCCATTGTCAGGGAGTGTCAATGCTCCCTAGCCTCCTTTGGGGCAGCGTTGAAGCACCCTGTACACCCTTCTGGGGGGCGCTAAGATTTTCTGAAGGAATTTTGGGAATCTCTCCCCTACCCACTGTCAGAGAGTGCCATCTCTCCCTATCCTTATTTGGGGGAGCATTTCAATGCTATGTGCACCCTTTTGGGGGAGCGTTGGCCTGTTTGAGCTAATTCTGGGCTGTTGAGGAGAATCAGGAGAAAATCCCCTTTATCTTGGAAATTAGTTGGATTCGAATCTGAGGTCAAGGCTACATCTTAGGGAGGATCCATAACTGATGGAGAAAGATACTCAACCTATCCCAAGAATCTCTAAGGTGGCTGGGTCTCTCCAAGCTTATATAAGGAGGCCTTCTTATGGTAAAAGAATATGGAGTTTAGAGGCATCAAACTTATGATCTCATAAGGGAGATATCATTGAAGCATCATCATTCTCTGTGGATTATTTGAGCAAGGGTCTAGACAAAGAGAGCTTGGTGAAGTTGTTGCACCTACATCTATGGCTGTAATTATTTCACTTTGTTTTCATTAATATAAATCTATGCTTGGCTTGTTTCGTTTAAAGTTTGTGTATGTTTCATGAACTTGTTTATGTTATAGATCCATTATGACAGGGATGATTTTAAGGATGAAAATTTGTATTAAAATGTAGAAACATGGGATAATATTACTAGTCCTTAATATGAAAAATGTAAAATGTTTGGCGATAGTTTTGTAAAAATATTCAAATTTCTAAGGATTCTATATAGTTTCTATAAAATTTTGGTGATTGTTAAGGTAAAATAATTTTATTCTATGGAATTTGGGTGAATCATTTTTAGAAAAAATGGAAATTAGCGAATTGTTTTTTGGGAAAAGCCATGGAGAATTAGCCCATTGACGAAATTTAGCCCCTAAAATCATCTATGAATTATGAAGTTAATCATGGTAGAGTAGGAAGTATGTCTCGTTGTTGTTTCTCATCATATTTCAAGACCTTATGAATAACTTGGAGATCAAGATCAACCTGGATTGAGCAAGGAAAAACATCGTTAAAAGTTATTTATCTTTCTTCCTTCTTCTTCTTTGAATAGTTTAGATTCATGAAAAGGAATGTCAGTGTCAAAAATAACACTTTTTTGTCTTGGTCATAGGGGTCTAGTATCCAAGAGGAAATCTACTTGTCTATAAGGGGAATCTCCTATAACACCTAGTTTAGTAGATA
>JZKD02S0634431.1:157032-174839 GCA_000966675.3 Picea glauca | reverse complement strand
GTCTCGTTTTGAGTTTTATCGTGAGTTCCAATTCACCTCTTCAAGTCATTCACGAACATGTGGCCAATTTTATTCGGGGAATAAAATAAAAATTGAGTGGCATAATGGAGTTTCGTAAGCTCCCACAAGAAAATTTGGACAAGGCCTATGTGAATACACTACACACAGATACCCGACACAATGTTCATGAAAATTGATCACCTCTTCAAAAATTGCACTATGCCTCATTGACCAAAACCCTAGTGATGAAGATACTCCAACAAATAGTTTTCTCATGGATAGAATGATAGTGGAGGCCCCCCCTAGTTGAAACTTGGTGCTCCATATCCAATGCAACTGATGGTTCTCCCTTCCAAATCCATGTTTAAGTTTTATCGCGATTTGCAACTTGCCTCTTCAATCCATTCACTCACATGTGGCCAATTTGGTTTGGGGGCATAAAATACAAATCAAGAGGCATAACCGAGTTTTGTAAGCTTCCACTAGTCTATTTGGCCAAGGCCCACGTGACTAAACTACCCACAAATTCTTGACACAATGCTCTTCAAAATCGGCCTCCTCTTCAAAATTTGCATTATGCCTCATTGAGAAAAACCTTGGAATTATCATGCCTATATAAGAAATATGGGATAACAAGTTGTATAAGAAATATGAAATATGAAATATGGGATAACAAGTTGTTTGCCTATATAAGAAATATGGGATAACAAGTTGTATAATTACATGCTTAATGAATCCTTTGATTATAGTTTTTACATAAAAATCCTTTGATGGTATGGAAAGTGAATGCATGGCAAGGCATGGGAAGTGAAGGCAAGGCATGGAAAGTGAATTCATGTCATGGAAAGACATGGTATGGAAATATAAGACATGGAAAGTGAAGGCAAGGAAAGTCGTGGAATTGAAAATAATGACATGGTATGGAAATTCATAGCATGGAAAAAGAAAGGAATTCCAAGTGAAGAAAATGCAAGGCATGGAATCGCATGGCATTGCATGACATGGCAATGGATGGTATGGAAAGCCATGGTATGGAAATACAAGACATGACAAGTGAAGGGAAGGAAAGTTATGACAAGGCATGCCATGGAAATTCATACCATACTATACCATACCAAGGCAAGGAAACATATACAATACCAAGCCAAGGCATACCATACCATACCATACCATATCATACCATACCATTTCCATTTTCAATGCCAATGCCAATGCATGTGGTAGCATACCATACCATTGCCAATGCATAACATACAATTTCCAATGCCAATTCATACCATACCATTTCCAATGGTATGGTTACTTGAGAATCCCTAAGACAACTAACACTAAAACCCTAAAAGTAACCTATAAATGGTATGCATACTTGACAATCGCTAAGAAAACTACCACTAAAACCCTAAGACAACTAAAACGCTAAAAATAACCTATAAATTGTATGCATACCATTGCAATACCATGGTATGCATACTTGAGGATCCATAATATAACTACCACTAAATCCCTAAGACAACTAAAACCCTAAAAATAACCTATAAATGGTATGCATACTTGAGAATCCCTAAGAAAACTACCACTAAAATCCTAATACAACTAAAACCCAACAAATAACCTATAAATGGTATGCATACCATTGCAATACCATGGTATGCATACTTGAAAATCCCTAAGACAACTACCACTAAAACCCTAACACATCTAAAACCCTAAAAATAATCTATAAATGGTATATGCATACCAATGGTATGCATGCTTGAGAATCCCTAAGACAACTACCACTAAAACCCTATGACAACTAAAACCATAAAAATAATCTATAAATGGTATGCATACCATGGTATTGCAATGGTATGCATACTATTGCATACATTATGCATTGGTATGCATACCATATGCAATGGTATGCATACTATTGCATACAGTATGGATTGGTATGCATACCATATGCAATGGTATGCATATCATTACAATACCATGGTATGGATACCAATGGTATGCATACTTGAGAATCCCTAAGAAAATTAAAACTAAAAGCCTAAAAATAACCAATAAATAGAGCCCCTCTTATGGATGACACACAATTCATTTCATGTAAAAGTGATGGCTTACTTGAGAATCAATATAGTGTGAGAGAGACAAGTTGAAGTAGTTGTAATCGCCAACAAGTCAATATACACATTGGGCAGGTAATGAAACTATATTATAGATAAAAAGAAATGAAAATTCATTAGCATCCTTTTCAAATTTTATATTTTGAATATCAAATCATTCAGTATCTATAAGATGTACTATACTAGCAGAAACACATAAAATTAGTTGATCTACACCAATCTATTTATTGGAGACACATAATTTACCCACTCACATGTGCTAATTTTATATTAGGTCAGAGGAAGGAAAATGTGTAAGGCATTACTTTCTAGATAGAATTTTGGTAGCATTGCATTAATGAATAAATGGGTTGAACAAAATTTACATATACCCACTACAAAATCTAAAAAACTTTTGCATTAATGAGTCCTTCACTAGTCTTTTTAGCATTCATGAAGGGTTACACATAAATCAAATGATTTTATATATTTCATGCATAGAAAGAGGAGAATATTGTGTGTTTCCTAGAAAATAACATTGATCTCAAATGTGTGTTCCCATAATCTATTCCTTAATGCGAAATGAAATTATTTATAATCTCTTTAGAAACAAATCAAGGGATTAATACACATAAAATTTATACACTTTGGAATTCAAAAACTTTTAAATTAATATATTCATAAACATCAAATGTATAAACAATGAGATTCACAAAAAGTGTTACATGAAATGTATATATATATATATATATATATACTTAACATTGTCTAAATTGTACAGTTTTTACAGAATGGAAACCTGTGCCCAATATACAAGTGCCCTAACATAAAACACATTTATATCATATCCTAGATACTCTATGGCATTAGTTGGTCAATCATTGACGATTTCCACCCTCGCCACCGTCAGGAGCATCTTGGAAATTTATCTTTCCTCTCTTGCTTGAGGATGCACCTCGAGAGGTTCTATGCTTGGGCGTTCTTTGATGCTACCGAGACTGCACAAAGAATAAACAATGTTATAAGTTTTTTTATCAATGAATTAATAGACAAACAAAATGATACAGTGTAATTTAACCTAATACAACTCACAACAAATGAAACTATCAATAGTGAGGGTGTTACCCTCCTCTATGACCCTAATCTCTCTACAATTCCACCCTGCATCAGTTACAAGGACCAATTCAAGAAAATTAATCAAATATGCATAAAATAAATTCATGAAACATATAAAATTATTATCAATGCATTATCTCACCATGAATATCTTAGGCATCGATGGAGACTCATTGGAATATGGAGCACTAGGTTGTACAACCTTCTCCAAGACAACCTCTATTGTGGAAGTCTCTTTCGATGGAGCTGAAAGTGGTGGTGGGGGTGGGTGGTAGAAATGTGGGTTGTGATGGACCCTCTTGGTCTATACAAGTGATTCCAGCACACTAGGCCTAGAGAAAGGTATTCTAGAAGAATCACCTAGGCTCCCAGGGGGTGAAATACTACTATAAATAGCAAATGTATCGACAACCTGCATACATATGAATAAAATTTGACTATTAGTACCAAATAGTAAAATTAAAAAACATAAAAACAAACAATTTGAGAATTATACAATATTTAACTTTACACATGATACATGTGACGTTGATGACTTGTCCATCCCATATTTACATTCCATGGCATCACATGGTGTCAACTCTTGTAGAAATATGAGAACATACAAAAACATGAGGATGACATAAAATAAAAAAATGACTATGTTGAATCTATCAAATGTGATACATACTTGCATGTACGGTGAACCCAATGAACATGCTGACTCTACTTCTGCATCAGTGGTCAGGATGGAATTGATTCATCCATAGGCATATAGGGTTTGTTGTTGGGACACAACAAATTCAAAACACCATACAATCAAATATCTATATAAATACACAAAATACAAAATAAGTATATAGTGATGAAGAAAAAAAAGAGGGTTAAGATACTAACCTCCTCCATGAAGCTATGTTTTCCACTAGGATCTATATCCCCATATCATGTCTGCCTACAGCTAGAGCATCTATGAGGTTCACATGGACAACTTATATTACCATGTTCCCTCTCCTCACTATAATCTCATGTGCATGTTGGTGCTCCAAACCCTCTATCTATGTAACTAGCATGCACCTCTGGTCAAGATAGTGCAACAAAGCTACTTTTTTGCACTTGGATATGATTCAATGATGATATGACTATTTTTACCTATTGTAAGTTCTCTGCAACATGAGGATGTTGGGTGGGAGAGTTAGGCCTTCTCCTAGAAGAATGGGGACCTAATGCAGGGTCGTTCCTAGCCTGCTCTTAGTCCTGTGCGAACACTTGAACGACCCCCTGGAATTCAATAATGTCAAAGTACTTGACATGCTTACCCATAATAAAATCAACCCATAATTTCCTCATAAAATGTAATGGAATCTCCTTGTTATTGTAGGGAGGTTTATAAAAAACTATGTACCACCTATCCATCTAGTTTTGACTAATCTGGGGATGGATGCACTAGTTAATGGATATGCATTTCCTGGTTAATTATAGTTCTTGTATATTTCTAGAAACCCTAAAAATAGACAATATTTGTTGTTTTGAAATGCTCAGTTGTTTGATTTTATTTCTATGCAAACCAGTTATATAATACGCATACATTCTTTCCCTATAGTCAGAAATAGATGTCAATTTTCCTTGGGAACTTGCAATGGACTGCACAATGATATTCAAAGGAGTGTCCAAGGAGACTCTACTAGGTTCGTAACTGTTCCTCAAGGTTTTTTAATATCACCAACCCCTCATCAATTTCAATGTTGACATTGTTTGGTGGTGGTGGTGGGTTGGAGTTTTGATCTTCTTGGTTTTCTTGTGAGGGGTTTAAGTTGTCTTGGGGTTTCATTGGGTTGTATATTATTCAATTTAACATCTATGGCATGTAAATTAGTTTCCTTTTTTATTTAAAATACTAAATTACAATTTTTTTCAATTTAGATTATTGGGATAAAAATACTAAATTAGAATGACTAAATTATATTAAAACTAAGAAAAATGTAACATACCTGGACACAATGTGGCATTCGAAAGATCCTCCCTTTCTTCCTCCTCTCTTCACTCTATTTGTCCAATGAGAAATGTGAGCATGATTTTGTGCACAATATGCACAAAATCGCTCTTGGGTTGTTTATAGAAAAACACCAGCAAGAGCATGCACACGTTCTTACTTATTAACCTACATGGAAATCCATGTGGAGGTTTGACCACAACCGAACCTATTGTTGTAGGAACAAGTGTGCATTCCTAGGAACACATCCAAATTCCTAGGAATGTGCATGCCTTCGTGTGATTGTGCATTCTTCTTCATGGCATTGCAACTTTTTCGGCCATGAACTTCTTGCACTAACCCATATACATAGTTGATACATAACATAAAATTATGTCATCTTTATCTCATAACTAGTACATTAAATATTCTGAACCATCACTTATGCATGACAATTACCGCATACAGAGAAATATTTTCAAAACCTTCCTATGTATCTCATTAAAAGTTGCATTTCATATTAGTGGTTGTCACCTATATAATACAATTTATCTTATGTGCTTCCTTCAATAAAATATCCTTTATGTGGGGAAGTTATTGAAGTATTTTCAAAATCCTTACTTTGATAAAAGAAGACTCATGCTCTTGATATATACAAGAGTACAATGCAAGGATTTTTTTTTCCTTTGGGAACTACAACGTTTTTAATATGTGTTAATAAATTTCCTTATTTTCGTTGACATAGTCTAGAGTAGAGTGTAACAAAAACTATTTTTTTCTTTTCTTTTGATATTTTCTGCGTGGTTAATATTTGATAATTAAATCTCCTTTATTAAGGGGAAGGCATGATATTTCTGCTTCATAGACACTTTAGTATGCTTTAAGACAAGAAGTAAGGTCATGGAATTTGCACCAGGAATTTTAGTTTCAAGACGATGCAAAAGAAAAAGCAATTCACCAAAATCTGAATTTTCTGACTCATATAATTGTTGATTTTGATGAACTGACTTGGAATTAAAAATTATTATAATTTCTACAAAATGCATAAGAGCTAGAAATCCACCAGAATCTAAGTTTTCCAATGCAACACTCAAGCATATGTATGATGATGCAAGGAATTCACCAAAATATGAATTTTCTAACTCCTATCAATGATGATTTTGATGAATTCACTTGGAATTATAATTTCTGCATGATGAAGAAGAGCTAGCAATCCACCAAAATCTAAGATTTCCAATGCAACACTCAAGCATATGGACGTTAATTTTGGTGTATTATTTGTTACAATTATCTTTTATATTACCATTGGCTTTCTATATTAATTAGCAGGTACTTACATTTTCATTGCTTTTCATCTTGTCCAATAAAAAATACTATAGGAGGATGTGGCTTTTTGGAAATTGTAGCATCATCACTTCCATGAGAACAATGTTTCGTCATGCAATGGGCAATATATCAAATTAATTTACACAAGTTTTCTTCATGCAATGGGAAATATATCAAATTAATTTATTGTTTAATGAATAATTGTGTTGAGAAGATATTCCATTTTACCAAAAATTATTTTTCATTTATGATCTTTCATCATGCTTCCCCTCTCCTCTTTCATTGAATTTAATAAGGTCAAATTCCTAATCTCTGAGGGATGCCCCGACAATTGTTTTGATTCAACACGAGTGGGTAACTTAGGGAATCTTTCTATCTACAACTTTGAGTCTCGGACTGTAATCATCTGATAACTTTCCATGAAGCGACACCAAAACCTGGTGGACAACGAGCAAAATCATATGTGTGCATTCTATGAAGCAACACCAAAATCTGGTGGAGAGGTCGTATGTTGGTGGAGCATGAGAAAAAGAATCAAGGTGTATAAATACATGTGCATAGTGTTATCACATGAAGATGTCATGGGTATTTTGTCCCTTAGGTTTTAAATTTTATCCTTTAGTCTTTAGGTTTGTTTTATGTTTCACTTTGTGAATTTCGTAGGTTAGTATAAACAAATAAAGACTTGGGTTTTGGCTCACTTTTGGCCCACACATATGGTTATAGACTAGGTCATTTTTATGGTTTATGTCTTTGAATCATCTTTTGACCTGAAACCAAGAATTATCGACCCCATGATCCTAATGATGTGACAAATCACACCATCCACTCATGCTCGTTATCGTTTACATGTTGTCCCTATGTCTGTTAAGGAGGTCAAATCAAACTTTGAAAAGGGCATTGCCAACTCACTAGGCATTTCTATAGCGCACCTTTATCATATGCTCCTTTACCATATTTCTCTATCATTAGCTGATTTCATGCCTTCCATTGTTCTCAATGACCTTGTCTTTAAAAGGAATATTGAGATTTGGTCATTTATGAGGTTGCTAATTGTTTATCAATTTAAAATTTTCCTCCTAATATCAACGCTACTGAAACCACTAGTTCAGACAAAGCTGCAGACTGGGCTATGAGATCGACTGTTAGAGATGAATTGAAGAATGAGGTGGATGTAACAGTTCCATATCTTGCTTCATATCTTCCATGATCAGCGATAACCTCCAAGTATTTCATGAGCCTTTTCAGTTGCATGGAAAAGTGTTAAGATACCTCTTCCTTATCTTTTGGTAGCACGTTGTGTTGTAGGCTACATCTTCTTCCACAGAATCCATAGCCAGTTCCCAACTGAATTTTTCCTATGCCAAGGTCAAGCCATTTTACTTCAGAATATTGCATGCCCATTGCTTCACATGGCTCATGTGTCTATAGTGCGCTACATAAATCACTGCCAAAACTACGCTACGAATCCCCTACCCTAGTACTGCATTTTCCTTGGATTTATCAGTGTCATCTTTTGTATTCACAGATCCATGCATTAGCCTCCCTTATTCACTGTGTCATCCTACAATTTTATCTCAAAGTATGCTCACAGTGAGGAGGATATAAGCCCCTACATTTTAAATATTTGATGACCATTGTATGGTGGCATAAAGCTGAACAATGCATCCCTGCATACCTTTCCTCAGAGTTTCTTTCTCTCATTTAAAAAAACGTTTAAAAAAATGGATCCATCCGACCAGTCTATTGTTAATGAAAAATTGAGTTGGAGGAAAATCCCTGAAAGAGTAACCATTAGTCATTGTCAAACGTCATAGATATTTGCCTCTGTTTGGTTTCTTTACCCCTCATAGCATTACAACCTTTGATCCCCTTTTTATATCCATGGATACAAATCAAACAAAGAAGTCTCACAAGGGAGGGAGTGTGGTCAGAAATGAATCTTTTGACATGAACCTATTTGATGTCGATCCTATGGTCAGGGAGGTTTTCCAAAGGGTTAGATGTCTCTCTTTTTGTCAAAACATGCAGAGAGGACACCCTAAAGTAGCAATGAAATTTTAATTACACTTTGATGGCATTAATACCAAGGTGGAAAAGCTTGATTTTGAGGTATCTGAGGCATCTATTGCAACAACCACTGAGATACCTAACACCAGTGAGAGGTGGTTCAAATCCATGATCCTCAATGATGCCTTTTCCAAGGATTTCCTCAAACCAAACTATCAGAAAGACAATTTTTCTAAGGGAGTGCCTGGGAGCCACCTAGTTGAAGGCGTTGATAAAATGTTGAAGATAATCTAGAGATATTTTACATGTGAAGGAATATTTAACATGATATGCAAGTATCATATAAGACTCTTTCTACATTTCACTAGTAAGGATTCAATATAGATCCATTTTTATCTATTGAGGAGTATGGGAAAGATGTATGATAGAGTCCAAGCCAATTCCAAGGTTGTGGACACTAGTGTTTTCCACTATGGGTTGATTAGGATGTTGGTGATGGAAGAGTTGAAGAAAAGGAACAATTTTTGGGAACAGTTCATTGTCTCTGCCAATATGTAGCTAGATATAGCCTCTACCCCTCAATCTAGGATGCAAAGCCCTTTTCCATATAGTAATGTTTCCCTAACAAGAAAAAGTAGGAAGAGAAAAAGAAAACCCACTACTCAAGACAAAGAAACCCCTAGGGACATTGAAGAAGAAGAGAGGGAGGTTCATCACTCCCCACAGAGAGATTTTTCACCTCCTCCTGCACCTGAATTAGAAGAAGTCCCTTCATCGACCAAAACCACAGCCAAGAGGGGGAGGAAATTTCATTTCCCTTCACCTTCTCCAGCAGCTAAGATAAGAGTTAGGAATCCTTTTACTAGATAATCAACCCACAAGGAAGTTGTATTAGCAGAAGTCTTACCCAAGGTTTCAGTTCCAAGGAAAGAGAAAGATAAAGGTAAAGTCATTAAGAATCCTATTGAGGTTATATGCAGATCGTCTGTTCAACATAAAGATAAAGGTGAATCCACTGAGAAACCTATTGAGGTTATCAACATTAGAAATCCCCCTAGTAATCCCACTTTCAAAAGATTAATCAGACCACTTAAGGATGATAGGAAAGAAGTTGTTCCTTTGAAGGAATAATTTTTTATTGGGAAAAGAAAGATGAAGGAGCTCCTGGACATGTACAGTGAAACCCTTGATCTTCCAAGGTTTTCAGCAAGAAGATCTCTGCCTTTCCATAGGAAACTTAAGACCCTATACAAGAAAAACATAATCTTTCAGTCCCAAAACAGAAAGGTCAAAGAAGAATTGCAGCATTTCAAGGATGAATTGGCCCAGACGAACTTAAATTCTTTGGTACAAGCTGCAATAGAAAGAGATGAACCTGGAGTTAAGAGGAGTACCCCTGCAAAGGAAAAATATGTTGCTATGATAGAGGGAATTTTTCTTGCAACAAGGAGGAGTTCTAGATTGATGAAGTAGATGGGGGAATGACTGATCTATTTTTGTGGTTTATCTCTTTTTGCAAGTTTGAAATGATCAAGTATGATTTTTCCACCTATACAGGAATCTACAGTCTCCTAGTCCATCAGCGAAGTTTTTTATGTTTTTGAAGGATTGATTACATCACACAGAAAAAACATAAAGATTTTGTAGCTCCATGGTACTACGGAATCGTTTACACATGATGTTATGTAGTTGCGCTACCAAAGGAACTACTAAATCTCCTAGCCAAACAAAGCAATAGCGCTACATAATCTATAGAGCTATTTCACAAGTGGCGCTACAGAATCTACAGAGATGTTACACAAGAGTGGTGCTATGGAAACTATAGAGCAATTTCATGGGAGGCGCTACAGAATTTGCAGAGATGTTACAAAGGAAGCACTACGAAATCTGCATAGTTTTTTTACCAAGGGAACTAAAAACTTAGCTACCAAATGCACTATACAATGGTGCTACGAACTGGCCATTATAGTCAAAGGTTTGAATTCATGACTCCTTCTTGATTTTTGATGATGTGGAGAGAAACAAGGATCACAGGTGGTAGCTTGGAAGGACCATACGATCTTGGAGGACACTTGGCACTGGAGAATAATGCGCCTAAGCTAGAATACATTCCATTTAATTCTTGTTAGAATGGTTATCAACATGGCTCCTAAATTGTAGTAGTTTGCTAAGATCTGTTAGTACAGGTGTTAGAATTGTAGTTGTTTTGGAGAATCCTAGGATAGGAAGGACAACTCGCACCTCTATTTTTTTCCTTTTCTCTTTTGATTATAAATACATCTTCTGAATGATTAGATAGGTTTAAATGGTTGAGCAGAGCTCCCTGATTGTAATATTTTGACTAAGTAAAGTTGTTCTCTAGTTATGTATTGGACTTGAGACATTTTGATTAATATAAGTTTGTTTCCTTTTATCATCTTGTTGCATCTTATTATGAAATAATCATTATTGGATGTTCCATATGAGATGTTTTGGTTGTGTTATAATGGATGTTTGATTATAATGCTTCTATGAATGTTTTTAATTGTTCTTAAACATTAAGTTCAAGAAGTTCTTGTGACTGAGTTTTTCTTCTCCTGGTTGCTTAAAGACTTGATGTTGATAGAATACCTTTCCACCTTCCTCACTAAGTCTTCATCCTATTCCATTTTACCCCAAACCACTGACTAAATTTAATCAAGACCTCATTTGATTATGCATGCTAGCCCAGATTTCTGAGTTAAAACATTCTTATTTTGAGTTTTATTTATTTACATTTACAAACCTTTTTAATGGGTACTGGGCTTATCCTCTTGCAATCTGAGGGTGATTCTCAGTGATAACATTCTTGGTGTTGTTGATGTGGAATGAATTGAATACATTTCCCTGGGATTGAATGACAAAGCAATATTGATTTTGAAGGTGCATTAGAAATACATTGGAGATTGCATCTTGCACCTGGCAACTCCATTGTTTTAGTTGTGGTTCCCAAAGGTAGACACACGAGGTCTAATCCACATCTACCTCTGACAAGACCTAAAGCTGACCCAGAGAATATTATCAAGAAAGGAAAGGCTTCTCAAGAAGGATTTTCATCTACTGTATAAGGTAATTCTAGTCATTTACATGATTGTACTTTTAAAACTTCAATAGCCATATCTAACCCTCATTTTTTACCTTCTACTGAAGTTTCTAGAAGTTTGGATTTTGAAAATTTACCTGTTGAATACTCATATTTTAGTCCCAAAGTGAAAGAAAAAAGTGTTGAAACCCTTGTTTCTCCTGATGTTCTAAATTGGTTCATACTTGAGAGTATTCGATATTTTCCTACTTTGGGCCTTCCTACTCCTCCTCCAATCAAAGTTACTGTGACTAAAAGAGAGGAAACCTCTTTTACCTTGGACCCTATACCATATTCCCCCAAGAATCAAACTCTTCCTTTGAAAAATGAAACCTCTCCATCCAAGTTTACTCTTTCCCCAAAAATCCAAACTATTTTTGAGGTTGTCAAAACTCCATTTCCCCCTTGTTCCCCTACAGTTTACAACCGAATGGCAGGTGCTAATCTTTCTAGAAATAGAATGGATGCAATAGTGGCTACTAGGTATGCCCCTCTTATTTTACCTTAGCATATGAATGCTCTCCCATTTGGAGACTACCTTAAGTACGTGCCCAAGTTCACTGGGGAGGAAGACCCAACTACAAAAGAACACCTTGCAACTTTTTATAGTTATGCAGATAATATTAACATTGAAAATGAAGATGTATGGATGAGAGTATTTGTACAGAGCCTTGATGGTGAGGATATAAAATGGTTTAGGGGTTTGACTCCTAGATCTATTTATAGGATTGAAGCTTTGGGTGATGCCTTCTTGAGGAATTGGGGGGATAAAAAGGGTTTCCTTTATTATATTATAGAATTTGGATCACTTAAGAGGAAAGATGGGGAATTTGTTTCTGACTTCTAAAAGAGATTCAATAAAATGTAAAACAGGATTCCCACTGAAATAAATCCTACATAAACCTCTGTCAAGATAACCTATGCCAGTTCTTTTGACCTTGAGTTCTGCCTCCTGTTGAGAGAAAGAAGATATACCTCTTTAGATCATATGCAATATGCAACCTTAGAAGTAGAATCTAATATATTGGCAGCTAAAAAAATTAGGGGAAAGTATGATAAAGATAGAAGGAAAGGTAGGGATGAAGCTTCAACCTCAAAATCCCCTGTTTTCCACCCTCAGTTTGATGAACTTACAAAATTGGTAAAATCACTTTTTGTTGAAATGGAGAAGTTGAAACTTGAAGGAAAACATAACTATATAAACACACAAAATGATGACAATAAAGGTAATTTTTAGAAGACCGAATAATGCCCCTAAGGTCCTCCAAAGAGATCCAAGAAATAGGGATAGGGATGATCAAAAATTTCAAACCCCTCTCCAAAACAACCTTGTTGATGATGAAGAAGGAGAGGATGAAAAAATTCATCCTGAAGTCCATTGTCTCAGTGACACCTCTTCATCTCCTCATTTGACATAATATGCATATGAAGAGTCTCTCATGGATAATCAATTAAATGAATTGAGTAAAGGAGAAAAAACAAATGACGATCCTAATAGATACAACCTAAGGTCCAAAAAGAAAGAGGGAATGATTGACACTTCTGATCAACCCACTAAAAAAAAAATTATGATAAGGATATAACAACTAGAAGCAAAGGAAAAGATGTGGAAATCCCTCAAACATTGGTTAAGAGGCCTTCCCCATAAATTAAAGGAATTTTGAAATCCCAATCCTCCTTTAGCTTTGAAAATGAAATTCAAAAGATCAAAATCCCTGTACCTTTTTTGGAGCTGATTTAGAATGAGGAATTCAAAAGATACCTTTCTAAAATGCTACAACTTGAGGCTTCTTCTAATTCCACATATTTTGTTAACCCTCAAGATGAAAAACCAACAATAATCTTGAGACCTTTGGTAGAGGATAGAGATGATTCTTCCCCTCCTTTCTATACATTATTAAACATTCATGATAAAGTGTTGCACAACTTCTTGATGGACTCAGCGGAATCTGACAATCTCATGCCTAAAATAGTCATGGATGATCTTGGGTTGGAAATTACAAAAACCTACCATGACTTATACTCTTTTGACTCTAGGAAAGTGAAGTGTCTTGGGGTTATCAAAGATATGGTTGTTATCGTGTTCCAGTTGCCAATGAAAAGTGTGGCCATGGATATTGTGGTGGCTAATGTCCCCCCTAATTTTGGGATGCTCTTGTCAAGATATTGGATAAAAATACTAGAGGGAACTTTGCAGATGGAACTTTCATATGACACCATTCATGTGTTTGGGGGAGAACATAGAAGGCTTTACAGGGAGTCTCAATTATCCTACATCATTAGTGATGAAGAAAATCCTACAAACCACCCTATTTTTTCACTTGATACTAATTGAGGATCTAGTATATTACATCTCACTGATGATCCTAAACCTCTTATTCAAATCAGAAAATAGTACATTACCTCTTGTGAAGAGCCTCTTCCTGATACCTCTATTTGGAATATGTTTTTTGATGGGGCTTCTTCTAAAGAAGGTGTTGTTGCTGGGGTAGTCTTTATTTTCCCTACTCAAGAGGTCATTTCCTTATCCTACAAGCTTGAATTTGAAACTATGAACAATGTGGCAGAATATGAGGCTCATGTTTTGGGTTTGAGGGCTGCTAAAGACATGAGGATTCAAGAGCTAGAATTCTTTGGAGATGATGAATTAATTGTTCATCAAATCAAAAAAAATTATCAAGCTAAACACCCCAGGTTAAGGACTTACAAAAATGAAGTTTGGGATCTTGTTGATAGTTTATTCTTATCTTTTAATATATCATTTGTTCCAAGACAGAAGAACATTATGGAAGATTCCTTGGATGTCTCAATAACTAATTTCAGAGTTATTTTTTCCCCTAAACTCAAATATGATGTGGACGTGAAGTATAGACACTCTATACCGGACAATGTCAAACATTGGAAGGTTTTTGGGGATGATATTGAGATAAAAATATTTCTTGAGATTGTGGATGAGTTTTATGACTTACATATTGATCAAGATCATGATACTGAAAAAAGTTCTCATGCTGATATTTTTCTGAATTAAATTGTTGACCATCATATTGTTTAGTTTCCCAATAACCATATTCCAAAAGGACTAGTTCCTTTGGAGAGATTGTTTGATAGAAATGATGTTGCTGTAAAGGTTAAAGGTTCAACTGAAAATGTTGATGTGACTGAATGCAATTTAGGTACAGAGGAGGATCCAAATTATGTTAAGTTGTCTAGCAGCTTGTCAAAGGAACAAATGGTTGAATATGTTAAGCTTTTAAAAGAGTTTGTTGATGTGTTTTCATGGAAATATGAATATTTGATAACATATGACACAAACATCATTGAACATAAGATCCATTTGAAAGAGGAGACCAAGCGATTTAGGCATAAACTTAAACAAATAAATACCATGCTACTGCCCATTATGGAAAAGGAAGTAAAAAAGATTTTGGATACCAAGATTATCATTCCTTTGAAATACTCTGAATGGGTGGCTAACTTGATCCCAGTGAGGAAGAAGAATGGGGAAATCAGACTATCTGTCGATTCAGGAATTTGAATAGAAGATCCAATAAATATAATTACCCCTTACCAAAGATGGAACACATTTTACAGAGGGTGACGTGTTCATATAGGATGTCTATGATTGATGGATTTTCTGGCTACAATCAGATCTTTGTCTTTCCTGAAGATTGATGAATGCAAGAGAGACCTTTCAACGAGCAATGGGCATTGCCTTCATCGGGGAGAAGGACAAGTTTGTAGTCATATATTTATATTACATTATAGTGTTATCACAATGTGATAAATACCATTATCATCATTTGAAAAAGTTCTTCTTGAAGTGTACAAAGTTTGATCTCTCTCTCAATCCTAAAATGTCTTTGTTTTCTATGAAGGAGGGAAAGTTATTGGGGCACATTGTATCAGTAGAAGGGGTAAGAATTGATTCAAGAAGAGTAGAATCCATCCCAATCTTATCTCTCCTAAGATCCAACAAAGAAGTTCATCCTTTCTTGGGGAAAATCAATTTTCTAATAAGGTTCATTTAAAAATTTTGTAAATTGGTAAAGTACATTACAACCATGCTTAGGAAAGGAAATGAGGTAAAATGGAATACTAAGTCTCGAGATTCTTTTGATCAAATAAAAAAGGATTTGACTGAAGAACTTGTGCTCATTAGCCCTAACTACTCCAAGAATTTTCTAATATTTTCCTTTGCCTCATTTGACACAGTGGTTGTTGTTTTATTGCAGAAAAATGCAGAGGGGTTAGAGTAGCCTATTTCCTCTTTCAGCAGGGCACTGAGGGATGTAGAAATGAAATATGATATCATGGAAAAGCAGGCTTATGCTTTGGTAAAATCCCTCAAGTATTTCATAGGATATGTTATGAATTCAAATATTGTTTCATATGTCCCTTCAGCCTTAGTGAACGAGATACTTATCCAGCATGCCATAGATGGGAGGAGGAGCAGATGGATTTCGAAAATTCTAGAATTTGACCTTGATATAAATCCCACTAAATTGGTAATAGGCCAAGGTTTAGCTAGGTTGTTGGATGAATCAAATTCCAAACCTTTGGGGGTTAATTTCATGAACATAAACTCAGAAAATCATCAAGATGAGTTGCTTGATAAAGGTTCTCATGTCAGCAAAAAGTTGGAAGAATGCACTTGGTATAAGGACATCATATATCTTTTGCAGAAGTTGCAGCCTCCTGATGGTTTGGAAAAGAACAAGGTAAGAGCATTGAAGCTTCAAGCAATAAGATATTGTCTTATTGACCAAGTTTTGTATTGGAAAGATCCTCTAGGAGTTCTTTTGAGATGTCTAGATCCATAGGAGACCCATAAGGCCATGATTGATTTTCATGACAAATTATGTGGGGGCCATCACTTCTGGAGAACCACAACCTATAATATCCTCAGAGATGGGTATTTTTCACCTAACCTTTTTACTGATGTTTTTGCAAATAATAGAGATTGTGTCAAATTCCAAAAATTTTCTGGAAAGCAACAACTCAAATATTTACCATTGAAACCTATGGTAGTTTCAGGACCTTTTCAGCAGTGGGGTCTCAACTTCATTGGGGAAATAAATCCCACTTCAAGTGGTCAACATAGGTGGATTTTGAGTGCCACTGATTATTTCACCAAGTGGATAGAAGCCATTCCTGCAAGGAATGCCTCCCACAAGGTAATCACTAGTTTTCTTGAGGATATCATGCTAAGATTTGGTTGTCCAAGAAACATTGTTACTGACAATGATGCATCCTTCAAGGATGAACCATTGATCAAATTCTATCAACAATATGGGATTACATTAGTTCATTCTACTCCGTACAATCCCCAGGGAAATGGTTTGGTAGAATCCTCTAATAAGATCCTTAGAAAGATCATCAAGAGATTGTTAGAAGACAATAAGAAAGCATGGGACTCAAAGCTGAAATTTGATTTGTGGGATGATAGAGGTGTTGATGGGCGTAAGTGACACACCATCAACTGAAAGGTCAAATCCAGACCGGGGTTTTCTAAATAACCCAATCCGTTTGGAATGAAATTACCCGACGGGTTTAATGGCTCTGTTAGCCAACTAAAGTCCTAAAAATAATAAGAAAGAGATGAATCTAGTCTATAAGGTTGTGATACTATGAATATAAATTTAATAATTTACAAGTGTCAAAATAGAAACATGGATATGTACATATGATTATGAACAATGTATATACAATTTCCAAGATTTACGGGATATCTTGCGAAATAGATGTTTTTGAAAGTGTTTATAAAATAGTTAAAGAAAGCACATACATTTTTATGTTTTCTGTTTAATATTTAAAATCTAAAAAAACTAAAGAATACTAATCAAATATTATTGAAATAAGAATAGAGAAATAGTCAAAGCTAATTCAATCTGTTCCTATTTCATTGATAAATAATATAACTAGAGAACTAGTAAACTAACCTGTGATTAATCAATTAAAATGAATTTATGCTCCTGTGCAATTCAAACTCCTAGTTGTCCTTGTTATTAGGGAAACCTGTAACAGAACATATCTAATACTCCCAAAAAAAACTCAAATGTGCCTTGGAACAAGAATATAACAATAGAATGATAAAATGTACAAATCTGGTGATCTTATGATAATGAACACTTATAATAAAGGAAACTTAATACAAAGCATTCATATAATCCATCATCCAATATCCATCATAAATCAACAATATTTAAATGAAATATTT
>JZKD02S0634431.1:124884-139586 GCA_000966675.3 Picea glauca | reverse complement strand
ATCCCCCCCACATCTATCCTATACTCTCCCCCCGTTTATCTCTTTATATCTCTCTATCCCTCCTTCCCTCTATCTCCCCCTTCCCCTCACACTCAGTCTTACTCTCTCTCTCCTTGTAGTTAGTCTCAGTCTCACTCTCTCTTTTCCTCTGTCTCTCTATATCCATCTAAAGGTGAGTCATATTTCACAACGAATAAAGGATACATGTTCAACATAGAAATGTAACCTCTCTTGTAAGGTGAGTGTTAAGTTTTTGTTCTTCTTCCAATGGATTACTTATAATATTACTTATATGAACATGACCATGACCTATACCATGAAATATACCTATACCATCACCTAGACTTCCCTAGCTCTCTACCCCTCCCTCTTTTCCCCCACTTCCTCTCACACTCTCACTCTCATTATCTCCCCCCATGACCTAGACCATGACATAGAGCTATATATAGATATATAGAATTAGACATTGACCTAGAGATTGACATAGACCCCCAATACTCTCACTCTCTACCCCTCACAATATCACTTTCTCACTCTCTACCCCCACCTCCGCCCTACCCCCCCCCTTAGACAAAGACCTAGACCACAACCTAAACCTATACCATGACATAGACCTAGACCATGAAATAAAGCTAGAGCTAGATTTAGACGATGACCCAGATCTTGATGTAGACCATGACCTAGAACATGACATAGAGCTAGATCTAGAATTAGACATTGACCTATATCTGGGCAATGCCCAAAATATTGAAACATATCATGACTTGTTGTTGTTCCTCTATTACTCATTATATTTAACCTGCACACAGATCTTTCTTAATCCACTCACATAAATAAGATTACTTTGTAGATTCGTGAAATCAAAGCTCATACCTACTCTAAAAGCCTCAAGTAAATTCATATCATCAAATAAAACAAACTGCAAAAGAAAAATTGTAAATGAAATTAATACAAATAATGTTCTCTTTGCAGTGCGTTTTCTGATCTCCACCCCTTCTGAGAAAATATAGAATATAAACCTAGTCATATTCTGATCTGATCCGACACTCCAAAGGGTACACTACAATATCACATATTTCTGCCTCTAATGAATGTTTCATATTGGGTGTACTGGAACATCATGATGTTTAGGCCTCCAAATGGTTCATTTCACTCTCACTATCTCTCCGTCTCCAAACGGTCCTTTATATTTTGTTGCACTACAATCTCATAACTTCTAAGCCTTCAAACGGTCATAATGTCTATTTCAGTAGGTTCCATTCCTCCAAATATATTCTCATGAGACCTAGATATTGACGTAGACCATGACCTAGACCACCACATAGAGCTAGATCTAAATTTAGACATTGAACTAGATCTTGATGTAGATAATGACATAGACCCTCGAAGTTCAATCTAAGCCTAGGGATAACTTATACTAAATCTTTAACCCTATATTAACTCAAGCTCTCAGTGCACTATGCATATACCTTGTGTACAAACCTTTCACCCACAACACCCTCATATTGGGGCTCTAACCATTGCTCTATCCTTGAAAACACTTTCAATCCTAACCCCTTAGGCCTTAGTTGTCCCCATACCCCTATACATTTTTATTCAAAAAATTATTTGGTGTATCTATTGCATTAAGAGCGCATGCACAGTCCTGTGACTTGACTGAGTTGATCATTTATGCTTAGCAAGAATGTGTGTGTGTTCCCAGAATGTGCATTTGCTTTAGTGCGCATACATTCTAGGAATGCGTGCACATTCCTGCTGGGCATTGTTTGGTGCCAAGCACACCCCACCTCATCTATCTCATGGTTGAGGAAAGGCTACAACAACTTCAAACAAAAACATATTTCACATATAAGTTTTACCTTTTTTAGTGTTCTTGTTAGATTCATACAGACTTTTGTGCTATTTCTAGACCATTGCAGGAAAATTTGGAAGAGAACTTTGCCAAGTGCAATTGGAAGTGTTGTTTGTATATAATTGTGTCTTCTTGGAAATGAAAGACATTTTTTTCCAAGTGCAATTGGAATTGTTGTTTGTATCTTCTTGTGTTTTCTTGGAATTAGAAGACAAATTTGTCGAAGTGCGATTGGAATTGTTGTTTGCATTTTCTTGTTTCTTCTTAGACTTGGAAGAAAAAAATTTCGAAGTGCAATTGGAATTGTTGTTTGTATCGTCTTGTGTCTTCTTGGAATTGGAAGACAAATTTCTCCAAATGCAATTGGAATTGGAATTATTAGATGTGTCTTCTTTTGTAATAAAAAAACAAATTTCTCCACTTGCTTGTGCCTTATTACATAATACAAAGACAAAATTGTGGTGGGTGTTTGGAAGCCAATTATTATCTTTAAACATGGGGAACCACCGTATTCAAGAAACAAATTCCTAGAGAAAAAATAAAAGGATTGAAAAGGTAGAAGAAGAAAGAAAAAAATAAAAGTTATGTATTTCAAAGTGTATTCTTTTAGAAAAGGGAAATCCAATTTCTAGCAAAATAGATTCCACTATTGTTTCTCCTTCATCACCATAAGAAAAGAGAGAGTTCATTAGAGAGAAATCCAAACAATATATCCTCAAGACAACTTTTTGTGGATGACCAAATGATGAAGGATTTTCTTGGAGCTGAATATACAAAAGATGAAATTAGAGAAGAAACTGGTGTACAACATTGTGGTTAAGAAGGTCTTGTGGTGCAATCTCTTATTGGACAGTCAAATGTTACAAAAAATATACAATGCCATGTGAAATCTCCTCCCACATTTTATATGTCAACGATTGAAGGGGAAATAAGTTCAACATTGTTAACTCCACAACAGGGAGGTCAAGAGTCCCAGAATACGGGTTCATCGTCCCTATCTAGATTGAGCACTGTGGGACAAAGAACTCCTAAACGCATTAAGTTCGATGAAAATGATCTAGAATCACTTGAAGGTAAGTTACCTAACCATACTATTCATTATCACTCTTATAAAATCATTCAATAATATATTGAACCAAAATCCAATGTTGCTAAATGTCAATTATTTATTTCTTTGTTAAAATCTATAAGTTTGACTGTGGTTAGGATAAATTTAGGCATTAAAACAATCAAAAGTGTAGAAACGAGTCATCATATAGTATGAAACATTGTATATGTTTTTCAAATAATTGGTAATATGTCTCATTTTAAAGACCCCAATGCATCCCAACGTGTCTTGTCCCAATCAATTGTTAGCAAGATCACAAGAAAACATTGTTTTCTACAACAAACCTCTCAAGTCTTGAAATGAAATGTTAAAACCCTTAAAAATTATTCTGATAGAAGAGATAGCCTCAACATAGGTTCCCAACATTTATGTGGGCCTTCACTGGAAGGCTACCTCGTTCTAACATGAAGTTAATTGGAGCGGTTAAGGGACTAGTTCATTATTTTTGGCATGATAACACAAGGACCTCTTCCAACCAAAAATATGTACTAAAATTGAGAAGGGGATATAAGGACTTTGATCCTCATATTAAACACTATATTGACATTACACATACATAATTGTATGAGAGATTCAGAACAATACATAATGCACTTAACTTAGGCCAAAGATATTTTGATAAATGCAAGCCTTGGTATGTTTGAATAAACACAATTCGTAACACGTGTTGTTGTAGATATCACATTGAGTGTGGTTATTATTATGAGACACACACACACACACACACACATATATATATATATATATTATTATTATTATTATTATTATTATTATTATTATTTCTCCACAACACCCTTTTGCAAGAATGCCCAGTTATATTATTGTTGTTGTCATCTAGAGACATTATTCACAACATCTTGTGTATAAGGATAGAAGGTTTTACATTTTATCATTATGCATGCTTGGATGGGACATGCCCCAGGTGCAATGTAATGGCATTACTAAGCAAGTGCATCCATGTAAGCGATGATCATGAATTGGGGAGGAAGGAGGTTGCCTTGCAAATATTTAAATATGTGACATATGATATTGATTGAAGAAAGGAAAGAAAACATATACAATTGGTTACTTCCCAAGTACAAGTTTGTGACTTCATGAGGGAATTCATCAAAAATACATGAAATTATGTTCAACATATCCATGTGGCTCAATAGAAGGACAAGAATTTTAGAATATGCAGAGATACATTTCATGTTGGTACTGTGTTCTCAGTGGTTGATTTTGCTGAGAACTACACCCTTCAACTGAAAAATGAGATTCAAATCCAATATTATCACTCAAATAAGGTCAACATAATGGTACACATCACATATAGACATGGAACAAATAGTAATGAAAATAACAGAGTTATATTGAAAGATTATCACTTCTACATAAGTGATTATTGATGGCATGTCTTAGCCTACGTACAAAATTGTTTTCAGTTGTTCTATGATCACCTTAAGAAGAAGAACATACATATCAATCAACATTGGATTTGGTCAGATGATTGCACAGGCTAGTTCAAAGATTCTCATGTATTTCAATGGTTGTGTATGTTGCACAAAAAGCTAAAGGTAACACACATTTGGAACTATTTTTAGTCTAAGCACGGGAAAGGAGAGGAGGATGGAGGAGGTGCATGCATAAAAAGAGTATTACGAAGGAAAAAAATGAAGTTCATGACTACTTCTATCATTCAATATGCAAAATCCATTGTTGAATGGTGATCTTCAGTAATGGGAGAAGGAACAGAAACCTGTGAATACCAATCACACAAGAAAGGACATGTACATAGATATTTTTGGGAGTTATTCGATGTAGATCAATCATAGTGGTATGAATGAAAAAACATCCACGAAACTCATGGATTACATTCAATTAGAACATTAGACAATGTAATATTTGAAGTATGAATGAGAAAAAACTCTTGCTTTTGTGGTCCATGTAGTAGTAATGAATGGGATGATTGTGAATCGATAGAATGGGTTGATAGATGGGATCATGTATCCCTCTCCATTGGTAAATCTATAACGATGAAATTATCCCAATTGGAGGAGTACCAATCAATTGTTTCAACAGATTATGATCATGTCTCAGATCTTGTACTTCCAGGTTCATTGAATCCTTCCATTAAATTTTGAGTAACTAGAATGAATGTGTTATGCTTTGTTCATTTAGTGGACTCACATTTTCGCACTCCTTTTTTGCAGGGCACATATACCCAGTGGTTTCACCAAGAGATAATGAATGGGGAACTGATTATTGTTTGGCACAATGCTTAGAGGGAAAGCATACCCTCATGCGATCAGTAACAAACTATGAAGGAATTGAATTTTTGACAGGGTTGATGGTTATTAAAGGAGAATATCTAACACATGATCAAAGAACATGAAATAAAGGTGGTTATGTATTTCAAGATTATAAACCAGGTCAAGTTGTATACCACTTTAAAATATTGCTTATTGGTACAAACCTCCAACTACAAAAAATTCCAAGTAATAACTCATCAAAGGTATGATACTTCTTTCCTTACTCTGAGCACAAGAAGTTAATGGAAACCATCATTATTAGAAGTGATCCCGATGGTCTACTTGAATGACCATCTAGGTATCTAAAATGAAAAAATTTGGCTATATTTTGACTTTTCTTTCCTTTTGCATACCATTCCATGACATTCCATATCATGCAATGCCTTTCCTTCACTTTCCTTACCATTCGTTCCTTTCCTTCACTTTCCTTTCCATTCGTGCATTGCCTTCACTTGCCTTACCTTTCCTTGCTTTGACTTTCCTTGTCTTCACTTTCATTGCCTTTTATTCACTTTCCTTTCCTTTCCTTGCCTTCATTTGCCTTTCCTTTCCTTCACTTTCCTTTCCTTGCCTTCACTTTCATTGCCTTCATTTTCCTTGTCTTCCATTCACTTTATTTTCCTTTCTTTCCCTTTCCTTACCTTCACTTGTCTTACATTTTCTATGTCATTCCATAGCATGCAATGACTTGCCTTCACTTTACTTTCCATTCATTCCTTGCATTCACTTGCCTTTCATTTCCTTCATTTTCCTTTCCTTTCATTCACTTGCATTGCCTTTTCTTTCCTTTCCTTTCCTTCACTTGCCTTGCCTTTCCTTCACTTTCCTTACCTTGCCTTCACTTTCCTTATATTTCCTTGCCTTTCCTTTACTTTCCTTTCCTTTCCTTAACTTTCCTTTATTTTCTTTGACTTGCCTTGTATTTCCTTCATTTTCCTTGCCTTGACTTCACTTTCCTTGCCTTGCCTTCACTTTCCTTACCTTTTCCATGCCACGCCATGCCATCCCATAGCATGCAATTCATTTCCTTCACTTTCCTTTCCATTTGTGCCTTTCTTTCACATTCCTTTCCTTTCCTTCACTTTTCTTGCCTTGTCTTCACTTGTCTTTCATTTTCCTTGTCATTCCATCCCATTCCATAGCATGTCATTCCTCTCTTTCAATTTCCTTTCCTTTCCTTTCCTTCACAAGTTCAGTAGCATAAAATACAAACCGAGTGGCATAACAGAGTTCTATAAGCTCTCATAAGTCTATTTTTACAAAGCCCACATGAATACACTACCCACAAATGCCCAACACATTGTTCTTGAACATAAACCAACTCTTCAGAAATTGCACTATGCCCCATTGACCCATTTTCATCCTTACTAGTGTCACAAGTGTCGTATTTTTGGTCACAAGTGTCACAAACATCATACTTTCATCATGCATATGTCGTGTCTCTAACGACATCATAAGGACAGTTAAGACACCTTCAAAGAATGGTTTAAGAAGGAGAAATCATCTGATGAGGAGTACAAATCATTTTACATGAAGAAAACCACTTAAAAATAATTTTTGGAAGGCAACGCTCCCCTACCCACTGTCAGGGATTACCAATGCTCCGTAGCCTCCTTTGGGGGAGCGTTGAAGCACCCTGTACACCCTTCTAGAGAAGCGCTAGGATTTTCTGAAGGAATTTTGGGCAGTTCTCCCCTACCCACTGTTATGGAGTGCCAAATATCCCTAGCCTTCTTTGGGGGAGTGTTTCAATGCTCTGTGCACCCTTTTGGGGGAGTGTTGTCTTGTTTGAGCAAATTTTGGGATGTTGAGGAGAATCAGCAAAAAAATCCCCTTATCTTGGAAATCAGTTGGATTCAAATTTGAGGTCAAGGCTACATCTTAGGGAGAATGCACAACTGATGGAGAAATATCCTCAACCTATCCCAAGAATATCTAGGGTGGTTGGATCCAAGATTATATAAGGAGGCCTTATCATGGTAAAATCATATGGAGTTTGGAGGCATCAAACTTATGATCTCATACGGGAGATATCATTGAAGCATAATCATTCTGTGTGTTCATTATTTGAGCAAGTGTCTGGACAAAGAGAGCTTGTTGAAGCTATTGCACCTACATCTATGGATGTAAGAATTTCACTTTGTTTTCATTAATATAAATCTATGCTTGGCCTGTTTCCTTTAAAGTTTGTGTATGTTTCCTAAACTTGTTTCTGTTATAGATCCATTATGAAGCTAAGCATGGTAGAGTAGGAAGTATGTCTCATTTTTGTTTCTCATCATATTGCAGGACATTCTGAAGAACTTGGAGATCAACATCAGCCTGGATTGAGCAAGGACAAATGTCGGTAAAAGGTATTTATCCTTCTTCCTTCTTCTTCTTTGAATAGTTTAGCTTCATGAAAAGGAATGTCAGTGTCCACAATAACAATTTATGTCTTGCTAATAGGGGTCTAATATCCAAGAGGAAATCCACTTGTCCACAGGGGGATTCTCCTGTAAAACAAATTGGTGATTCCGCTGGGGACCGAACCCACAATATCTGGTTTCATAGACCAAAGATTCATTCATTGGTCCTGACTTGAACATCAACCCAATGACCTCCCTAAACAGGTCTTATATGAAGTCGGTATCACCCCTGCCACAGGTCAATTATGTGGCATTGTATCCCATGAATTCAACTTCTGATGACTTAGATTTGGTTGTTGACATTGTGATCTATTTGGTAGGGCTATTGGAGCCTGGTCTCCTTACCCCTATCTTGGACCTCGAAATGTGTTCCTTCCATACTACTTTTCTTCCATCCAGTGAAGATCTCTTGGAATCCATGACCGAGTTTTGTCCCTTGACATGGTTTCCTTCGAGAGAAGTCTCCTCTTGGAAGCCATGATCAAGAAGAAGTTACTATCATAGTTTCTCTTCTCTATGGAAAGCTCGTTAAAAAATAAAGCATAGGCTATGAGCATAGTTTTTCTCTCTATGGAAAGCTCGTTAAAAAATGAAACAGAAATCTGGGGATTGAACCCGGAGCCTTGAGCATAGTTCTTTCCCTATGACAAGCTCGTTAAAAAATGAAACAGTCACCTCTCCCATCAGGTTGAGTCTTTTGCTAGATCTCGTAGATGTCGAGACGAGTCTTTTGTGAGGTCTCGTATTTGAACCTTCATTTCATCCACCCTTATCCTTTTGTTTCATCTAGTACATAAATTGGTGACAACCTCAAAGTCAGTGAATGAATTGAAGCTTGGGGGGCATGTATCTAGTCTTTGATGATCATTCTGGAGTTAAGCCACTAGCTTTCAAGCTGGGGGCATACCGAGCTTAGTATTAGTTCCTTCTCATGCTCGTAAAAAACATGAGAATGTAATCGAGAAACCTTTTATCTCTTTTTCGAGATTGCATGGATATATGAAAAAGGAACCCCCTAGAGTCTTCTTTAAGATCCTTTTAGACTCTCTAAATGTGAAAATATTTTTGAGTGATCTTGCTTCCTTTCCCACTCGTTAAAATCTTTGAAAGGGCATCTTTCGAGTGATAATTTATCTATTTTTTGGCCTCGCGAGACTAACATTACGAAAAAGGACAACACTGGAGTCATCTTTAAGTAATTTCCAGACTCTCTAAATATGAAAAACCACCGAGTTTACCTTCTCTGGTCTTGATAAACAATCATACATTGAAGGGCCCATATAGGACTGAAACCTTACTTCTTCTAGTTCATTAAATAAAGGAAAAGGGACTTTCCGAAGGTGATTTATATCGAGCATGTTTTACCCTCCTTGATCTCGTTAAATAAAAAATAAGTACTTGTCTATCTGGATGGAGGAAAAATTGAAAGAAGCAAGACAAGCAGTTTTTGAGAACATTACCAGTAACTCTTCCGGTCTCCCTTAAACACGACACTTTGTATTTGCATGCATTTGAATCCACTGAACCTCTACACTGAACCAATCCTCTGAGTTTTCTTACTTCTTTGGGTCACCCGACGAAATTCGTCATATCCATTGCATCATCATGTTTTGGTCCATGTCATGTTTTTTCTGTTGTGCCTCAGTGTTCAAGGGAAGTATCTATCTCGAGAATTAAAAATCACAAATATTCTGTTTCAATACCCATGTCAGTCCATGTTCATTTGATCCACCAATTTACATCTCTGTGTCAATTTCCTGTCATTGATGGGGGATACATCAATGCCCTCCTTCGACAAGTCTGTTCCTATCAACTTCAGCACATTATCTAGGAGCTAGACTTAGAAACCAGTTAGTACCTTGGGACCTGCATGCCTCAATGGAAAGCCTCCTCATGTCCTATAGTGGGTTTACATCATTGACCTCTGATCGGATGATTCCTCGAATGTTCGACTTCAACTCATCCATTCACATTCGTTGGAATGTACTAGAGTACTTTGGGAATCATTGACATCAATGGTGATTCCCCTCACGCTTGTTAATGGTTTACCTCATTGACCAGTAATCAAGGGGTTTTTTCCATGTTCGACATCAAGACATCTATTCACATGGTTAAATTAATACTACATCAAGATCGGTAAGAAGACCCTGGGTTGATTCATCACTCTTATATTTACTTTTCCCAGGTTGAGACAGAGTTTTTTTTTAACGTTGACACATATACTGTCACATAGATCCACTTTGTATTGGTCGTGGCTATGTCTTGTCATCTCGTAGATCCATTGTGTATTATTCTTCACTACGATCAGTTCAAGTCATAGGAGTATAGATCCACATTGTATATTTAGTGGCTATACCTTTTTGTTAATATAATTATGGATCCGCAGTGTATTTTATGGTGGCCATACCTTGAAAGTATTTATCAGTCAAGCATAGGTATGCCTGCCTTGGGTTTGAAACATGTCATAATATTTGTTTGATGGTTGTGTGCATCTTCTATCAGGTTCTCTAAGTCTGTACCCTTGCTCAAAAAATTATACAAAGTACTTCAGTCATCAGTTTCCATCTTCTAACTTCGCACTTTGGGGGGAAATCTGTTACACATAAAAATTACTCACTTCAATGATGACCCATTGTCGTCATTACTATTGTCGCAAGTGTCACAATTTTGTTTGCAAGTGTCACAAACATCATACTGCCATCTTTCCTATGTCATGTCTCTAACAACATCTAACGACATCATAAGGACACTTAAGACAACTTCAAAGAATGGTTTAAGAAGAAGAAATCATCTGATGAGGAGTACAAAAAAATTTCCATGAATAAAACCACTTAAAAATGATTTTTGGAAGGCAGCGCTCCCCTACCCATTGTCAAGGAGTGCCAACGCTCCCTAGCCTCCTTTGGGGGAGCGTTGAAGCACCCTGTACACCCTTCTGGTGGGGTACTAAGATTTTCTAAAGGAATTTTGGGCAGTGCTCCCCTAGCCACTGTTAAGGAGTGCTAGCTCTCCCTATCCTTCTTTGAGGGAGCATTTCAATGCTCTGTGCACCCTTTTGGGGGAGCGCTGGCCTGTTTGAGCAAATTTTGGGTTGTTGAGGAGAATCAGGGAAAAACACCCCTTATCTTGGAAATCAGTTGGATTCGAATTTGAGGTCAAGGCTACATCTTAGGGAGGATCCACAACTGATGGAGAAAGATCCTCAACCTATCCCAATAATCTCTAAGGTGGTTGGGTCTCTCCAAGATTATATAAGGAGGCCTTCTCATGGGAAAAGAATATGGAGTTTGGAGGCATCAAACTTATGATCTGATAAGGGAGATATCATTGAAGCATCATCATTCTCCATGTGGATTATTTGAGCAAGGATCTGGACAAAGAGAGCTTGGTGAAGCTGCTGCACCTACATCTATCGCTGTAATTATTTCACTTTGTTTTCATTAATATAAATCTATGCTTGGCATGTTTCCTTTAAAGTTTGTGTACGTTTCATGAACTTGTTTCTGTTATAGATCCATTATGACAGGTATGATTTTAAGGATGAAAATTTATATTAAAATGTAGAAACATGGGATAATCTTACTAGTCCTTAATATGAAAAATGTAAAATGTTTGGTGATAGTTTTGTAAAAATATTCAAATTTCTAAGGATTCTATATAGTTTCTATAAAATTTTGGTGATTGTTAAGGTAAAATAATTTTATTCTATGGAATTTGGGTGAATCATTTTTAGAAAAAATGGAAATTAGCGAATCATTTTTTGGGAAAAGACATGGAGAATTAGCCCATTGACGAAATTTAGCCCCTAAAATCATCTATGAATTATGAAGCTAATCATGGTAGAGTAGGAAGTATGTCTCGTTGTTGTTGCTCATCATATTGCAAGACCTTCTGAATAACTTGGAGATCAAGATCAACCTAGATTGAGCAAGGAAAAATGTCGGTAAAAGGTATTTACCCTTATTCCTTCTTCTTCTTTGAATATTTTAGCTTCATGAAAAGGAATTTTAGTGTCCACAATAACACTTTTATGTCTTGGTCATAGGTATCCAAGAGGAAATCCACTTGTCCACAGGGGGATTCTCCTGTAACACCTAGTTTCGTAGATACTCCAAAAAATGGTTTTTTGGTGGAAGAAATGACAATGGAGCCCCCCTGCCCCCCAGATAAAACCCGGTGCTATAGATCCAATGCAATTGACAGTTCACCCATATGAGTCTCATTTTGAGTTTTATTGCGAGTTCTAATTCACCTCTTCAAGTCATTCACGGACATGTGGCCAATTTTATCTGGGGGCATAAAATAAAAACCGAGTGGCATAATGGAGTTTCGTAAGCTCCCACAATAAAATTTGGACAAGGCCTATGTGAACACACTACACACAAATACCCGACACAATGTTCATGAAAATTGACCACCTCTTTAGAAATTGCACTATGCCTCATTGACCAAAACCCTAGTGACGAAGATACTCCAACAAATAGTTTTCTGGTGGACAGAATGATAGTGGAGCCCCCCCCCCCAGTTGAAACTCGATGCTCCATATCCAATGCAACTGATGGTTCTCCCTTCCAAGTCTCGTTTTGAGTTTTATCGCAAGTTTCAACTTGCCTATTCAATCCATTCACTCACATGTGGCCAATTTGGTCTGGGGGTATAAAATACAAATAAAGAGGCATAACAGAGTTTTGTAATCTCCCACAAGTCTATTTGGCCAAGGCCCACGTGACTAAACTACCCACAAATTCCTGACACAATGCTCTTCAAAATCGGCCTCCTTTTCAGAAATTGCACTATGCCTCATTGAGCAAAACATTGGAATTATCATGCAAGTATTTCTATATAAGAAATATGGGATAACAAGTTGTATAATTAAATGCTTAATGAATCCTTTGATTATAGTTTTTACGTAAAAATCCTTTGATGGCATGCAAAAGTGAATGCAAGGCAAGGCATGGGAAGTGAAGGGAAGGCGTGGAAAGTGAATTCATGTCATGGAAAGACATGGTATGGAAATATACGACAACGAAAGTGAAGGCAAGGAATGGCATGGCATGGAAAATAATGACATGGTATGGAAATTCATGGCATGGAAAAAGAAAGGAATTCCAAGTGACGAAAATGCAAGGCATGGAATCGCATGGCATTGCATGACATGGAAATGAATGGTATGGAAAGACATGGTATGGAAATACAAGACATGACAACTGAAGGAAAGGCAAGTTATGACAAGGCATGGCATGGGAATTCATACCATACCATACCATACCAAGGCAAGGAAACACATACAATACCAAGCCAAGACATACCATACCATACCATACCAAGGAAAGGCATACCATACCATGTCATACCATTGCCAATGCATACAATACCATTTCCATTTTTATTGCCAATGCCAATGCATGTGGTACCATACCATACCATTGCCAATTCATAACATACAATTTCCAATGCCAATTCATACCATACCATTTCCAATGGTATGGTTACTTGAGAATCCCTAAGACAACTACCACTAAAACCCTAAAAATAACCTATAAATGGTATGCATACCAATGGTAAGCATACTTGAGAATCGCTAAGAAAACTACCACTAAAACCCTAAGACAACTAAAATGCTAAAAATAACCTATAAATTGTATGCATACCATTGCAATACCATGGTATGCATACTTGAGGATCCATAAGATAACTACCACTAAATCCCTAAGACAACTAAAACCCTAAAAATAACCTATAAATGGTATGCATACTTAAGAATCCCCAAGACAACTACCATTGAAATCCTAAGACAACTAAAACCCAACAAATAACCTATAAATGGTATGCATACCATTGCAATACCATGGTATGCATACTTGAGAATCCCTAAGACAACTACCACTAAAACCCTAACAAAACTAAAACCCTAAAAATAATCTATAAATGGTATATGCATACCAATGGTATGCATACTTGAGAATCCCTAAGACAACTAAAACCATAAAAATAACCTATAAATGGTATGCATACAATTGGTATGCAATGGTATGCATACCATTACATACCATTGGTATGCATACCACGATATTGCAATGGTATGCATACTATTGCATAGAGTATGCATTGGTATGCATACCATATGCAATGGTATGCAGATTGCAATACCATGGTATGGATACCAATGGTATGCATACTTGAGAATCCCAATGAAAATTACCACTAAAAGCCTAAGACAATGAAAATCCTAAAAATAACCAATAAATAGAGCCCCTCTTATGGATGACACACAATTCATTTCATGTAAAAGTGTTGGGTTAGTTGAGAATCAATATAGTGTGAGAGAGACAAGTTGAAATAGTTGCAATCACCAACAAGTCAATATACACATTGGGCAGGTAATGAAACTGTATCATAGATAATAAAAAAATCGAAATTCATTAGCATCCTTTTCAACTTTTACATTTTGAATATTAAATCATTGAGTATCTATAAGATGTACTATACTAGCACAAACAGATAAAATTAGTTGATCTACACCAATCTATTTATCGGAGACACATAAATTACCCACTCATATGTGCTAATTTTCTATTAGGTTAGAGGAAGGAAAACGTGTAAGGCATTAATTTCTAGATAGAATTTTGGTAGCATTGCATTAATGAATAAATGGGTTGAACAAAATCTACATATACCCACTACACAATCTAAAAAAAAATTGCATTAATGAGTCCTTCACTAGTCTCTTTAGCATTCATGAAGGGTTACACATAAATCAAATGATTTTATATATTTCATGCATAGAAAGAGGAGAATATTGTGTGTTTCCAAGAAAATAACATTGATCTCAAATGTGTGTTCCCATAAGCTATTCCTTAATGCGTAATGAAATTATTTATAATCCCTTAGAAACAAATCAAGGGATTAATACACATAAAATTTATACACTTTGGAATTCAAAAACTTTTAAATTCATATATTCATAAACATCAAATGTATAAACAATGAGATTCATAAAAATTGTTACATGAAATGTGTGTGTGTATATATATATATATATA
>JZKD02S0634431.1:114563-124815 GCA_000966675.3 Picea glauca | reverse complement strand
TTATAGAATGGCAACCTGTGCCCAGTATACAAGTGCCCTAACATAAAATACATTTATATCATATCCTAGATACTATATGGCAGTAGTTGGTCAATCATTGATGATTTCCACCCTCACCACCTTCAGGAGCATCCTGGAAATTTATCTTTCTTTTCTTGCTCGAGGATGCACCTCGAGAGGTTCTATGCTTGGGAGTTCTTTGATGCTCTCGAGACTGCAAAGAATAAACAATGTTATAAGTTTTTTTATCAATGAATTAATAGACAAACAAAATGATACTTTGTAATTTAACCTAATACAACTCACAACATATGAAACTATCAATAGTGAGGGTGTTACCCTCTTCTATGACCCTAATCTCTCTGCAAATCCACCCTACATCAGTTACAAGGATCAAGTCAAGAAAATTAATCAAATATGCATAAAATAAATTCATGAAACATATAAAATTATTATCAATGCATTATCTCACCGTGAATATTTTAGGCATCGATGGAGACTCATTGGAAGATGGAGCACTAAGTTGTACAACTTGCTTTGAGATAACCTCTACTATGGAAGTCTCTTTCGATGGGGCCGAAAGTGGTGGTGGGGGTGGGTGGTAGAAAGGTGGGTTGTGATGGACCCTCCTAGGCTATACAAGTGATTCTAGCACACTAGGCCTAGAGAAAGGTATCCCAGAAGAATCACCTAGGTTCCCAGGGGGTGAAATACTACTATAACTAACAAATGTATTGGCGACTTGCATACATATGAATAAAATTCAACTATTAGTACCAAATAGTAAAATTCAAAAACATAAACACAAGCAATTTGAGAATTATACAATATTTAACTTTACATATGATACATGTGATGCTAATGACTTGTCCATCCTAGATTTGCATTCCATGGCATCACATGGTGCCAACTCCTGTAGAAATATGGGAACATACAAAAAAATGAGGATGACATAAAATAAAAAAATGACTATGTTGAATCTATCAAATGTGATACATACTTGCATGTATGGTGCACCCAATGAACATGACGACTCGACCTCTGCATCAGTGGTTGGGATAGGAATTGATTCATCCATAGGCATATAGAGTTTGTTGTTAGGATGCAACAAATTCAAAACACCATACAATCAATATCTATATAAATACACAAAATACAAAATAAACATATAGTGATGAAGAGAAAAAAGAGGGTTAAGATACTAACCTCCTCAATGAAGCTATGATTTCCACTGGGCTCTATATCCCCATATCATGTCTTCCCACAGCTGGAGAATCTATGAGGTTCACATGGACAACTTCTATTACCATGTGCCCTCTCCTCACTATAATCTCATGTGCATCCTGGCGCTCCAAACCCTCTATCTATGTAACTGGCATGCACCTCTGGTCGAGATAGTGAAACAAAGCTACTTTGTTGCACTTGGATACGATTCAATGATGAGATGACTATTTGTACCAGTTGTAAGTTCTCTGCAACATGAGGATGTTGGGTGGGGGAGTTAGGCCTTCTCTTAGGGGAATGGGGACCTAACGCAGGGTCATTCCTAGCTTGCTCTTAGTCCTGTGCGAACACTCGAACCACCTCCTAGAATTCACTAATGTCAAAGTACTTGACATGCTTACCCATAATAAACTCAACCCATAATTTCCTCAGAAAATGTAAGGGAATCTCCTTTTTATTGTAGGGAGGTTTATAAAAAACCATGTACCACCTATCCATCTAGTTTTGACTAATCTGGGGATGGATGCACCAGTTAATGGATATGCATTTCCTAGTTAATTATAGTTCTTGTATATTTCTAGGAACCCTAAAAATAGACAATATTTTTTGTTTTGAAATGCTCAGTTGTTTGATTTGATTTCTATGCAAACCAGTGATATAATACTCATACATTCTTTCCCTATAGTCCGAAATAGATGTCAATTTTCCTTGGGAACTTGCAATAGACTGCACAATGATATCCAAAGGAGTGGCCAAGGAGACTCTACTAGGTTCTCTAGTATCCATTAATTGTTCCTCAAGGTTTCTTAATATCACCAACCCCTCATCAATTTCAATGTTGACATTGTTTGGTGGTGGTGGTGGGTTGGAGTTTTGATCTTCTTGGTTTTCTTGTGAGGGGTTTAAATTGTCTTGGGGTTTCATTGGGTTGTATATGCTTCAATTTAACATCCATGGCATGTAAATTAGTTTCCTTTTTTATTTAAAATACTAAATTGCAATTTTTTTCAATTTAGATTATTGGGATAAAAATACTAAATTAGAATGACTAAATTATATTAAAACTAAGAAAAATGTAACATACCTGGACACACTGTAGTAGTTGAAAGATCCTCCCTTTCTTCCTCCTCTCTTCACTCTATTTGTCCAATGAGAAACATGAGCATGATTTTGTGCACAATATGCACAAAATCGCTCATGGGTTGTTTATAGAAAAACACTAGCAAGAGCATACACACATTCTTACTTATTAACCTACGTGGAAATCCATGTGGAGGTTCAACCACAACCGAACCTATTGTTGTAGGAACAAGTGTGCATTCCTAGGAAGACACATGCCTTCATGTGAGTGCACATTCTTGTTCATGGCATTGCAACTTTTTCGTCCATGAACTTCTTACACTAACCCATATACACAATTGATACATAACATAAAATTATGTCATCTTTATCTCATAACTAGTACATTAAATATTATGAACCATCACTTATGCACGACAATTACCGCATATAGAGAAATATTTTCAAAACCTTCCTATGTATCTCATTAAAAGTTTCATTTCATATTAGTGGTTGTCACCTATATAAGACAATTTATCGTATGTTCTTCTTTCAATAAAATATACTTTATGTGGGGAAGTTATTGAAGTATTTTCAAAATCTTTACTTTGATAAAAGAAGACTCATGGTCTTGATATATACAAGAGTACAATGCAAGGATTTTTTTTTTCTTTGGGAACTGCAACATTTTTAATATGTGCTAATTAAATTTCCTTCTTGTCATTGACATATTCCAGAGTAGAGTGTAACAAAAACTATTTTTTTTCTTTTCTTTTGATATTTTCTGCGTGGTTAATATTTGATAATTAAATCTCCTTTATTAAGGGGAAGGCATGATATTTCTTCTTCATAGACACTTTAGTATGCTTTAAGACAAGAAGTTAGGCCATGGAATTTGCACCGGGAATTTTAATTTCAACGCGATGCAAAAGATAAATCAATTCACCAAAATTTGAATTTTTTGACTCATATAATTGTTGATTTTGATGAACTCACTTGGAATTAAAAATTATTATAATTTCTACATCATGCATAAGAGCTAGAAATCCACCAAAATCAAAGTTTTCCAATGCAACACTCAAGCATATGTATGATGATGCAAGGAATTCACCAAAATATGAATTCTCTAACTCGTATCAATGATGATTTTGATGAATTCACTTGGAATTATAATTTCTGCATGATGAAGAAGAGCTAGAAATCCACGAAAAATCTAAGTTTTCCAATGCAACACTCAAGCATATGGACGTTGATTTTGGTGTATTGTTTGTTACAATTATCTTTTATATTACCATTGGCTTTCTATATTATCATTGGCAGGTACTTACATTTTCATTGCTTTTCATCTTGTCCAATAAAGAATACTATATGAGAATGTGGCTTTTTGGAAATTGTATCATCATCACTTCCATGAGAACAATGTTTCATCATGCAATGGGCAATATATCAAATTAATTTACACAATGTTTCTTCATGCAATGGGAAATATATCAAATTAATTTATTGTTTGATGAGTAATTATGACGAGAAGATATTCCAATTTAGCAAACATTATTCATCATTTATGATCTTCCATCATGCTTCCCCTCTCCTCTTTCATTGAATTTAATAAGGTCAAATTCCTCATCTGCAAGGGATGCCACGACAACTATTTTGATTCAACACAAGTGGGTAACTGCAATAGGGAATCCTGTTATCTACAACTTTGAGTCTCGAACTGTAATCACCTAGGAAATTTCCATGAAGCAACACCAAAACCTGGTGGACAACGAGCAAAATCATATCTGTGCATTCTATGAAGCAACACCAAAAGATGGTGGAGAGGTCGTATGTTGGTGGAGCATGAGAAAAAGCATCAAGGTTTATAAATATATGTGCATAGTGTTATCACATGAAGATGTCATGGGTATTTTATCCCTTAGGTTTTAAATTTTATACTTTAGTCTTTAGGTTTCCTTTATGTTTCTCTTTGTGATTTTATTAGGTTAGTCTAAACAAATAAAGACTTGGGTTTTGGCTCACATTTTTGGCTCACACATGTGGTTATAGCCTAGGTTATTTTTATGGTTTATGTCTTTGAATCATCTTTTGACTTGAAACCAATAATTATCGACCCCATGATCCTAACGATATGACAAATCACACCATTCGCTCATGCTCGTTATCCTTTACATGTTGTCCTTATGTTCATTAAGGAGGTCAAATCAAACTTTGAAAAGGGCGTTGCCAATTCACTAGGTGTTTCTATAGTGCACCCTTGTCCTATGCTCCTTTTCCATATTTCTCCAGCATCAGTTAATGTCATTCCTTCCATTGTTTTCAACGCCCTTGTCTTTAAAAGGAATATTGAGATTTGGTCATTTATGAGGTTGCTAATTGTTTATCAATTTAAAATTTTCCTCCTAATATTGACGTTGTTGAAACCACTAGTTCAGACAAATCTGCAGACTATGCTACGGGATCGACTGTTAGAGATGAATTGAAGACTAAGGTGGATGTAATAGCTCCATATCTTGCTACATATATTCCATCATCAACCGTAACCTCCAGGTATTTCATGAGCCTTTTCATTTTCATGGAAAAGTGTTAAGATACCCCTTCCTTATCTTTTGGTAGCACGTTGTGCGTAGGCTGCATCTTCTCCCACCATTTTCATCTGTACCTCTTCTTCCACAGAATCCATAGTCATTTCCCAACTGAATTTTTCCTATGCTAAGGTAAATCCATTTTACTTCATAATATTGCATGCCCATTGATTCACATGGCTCATGTGTCTATAGTGCACTACATAAATCTGAATTTTTCCTATGCTAAGGTAAATCCATTTTACTTCATAATATTGCATGCCCATTGATTCACATGGCTCATGTGTCTATAGTGCACTACATAAATCGCTGCCAAAACTATGCTATGAATCCCCTGCCCTAGTGCTGCATTTTCCTTGGATTTATTAGTGTCGTCTTTTGTATTCATACATCCATGCATTAGCCTCCCTTATTCATTGTGTCATCCTACAATTTTATCTCAAAGTATGCTCAAAGTGAGGAGGATAGCAGCCCCTACATTTTAAATATTTGATGACCATTGTATGGTCACATAAAACTGAACATTGCATCCCTACATACCTTTCCTTAGAGTTTCTTTCTCTCATTTAAAAAAATGTATCCATCAGACCAGTCTATTGTTAATGACAAAGTGAGTTGGAGGAAAATCCCTGAAAGAGTAACCATTAATCACTGTCAAACATCACAGATATTTTCCTATGTTTGGTTTCTTTACCCCTCATAGTATTACAACCTTTGATCCCCTTTTTATATCCATGGATACAACTCAAAGGAAGAAGTCTCACAAGGGAGGGAGTGTGGTCAGGAATGATCCTTTTGGCATGCACCTATTTGATGTTGAGCCTATGGTCAGGGAGGTTTTCCAATGGGTTAGATGTCTCTCTTTTTGTCAAAACATGCAAAGAGTACACCTTGAAGTATCAAGGAAATTTTAATTACACTTTGATGGCATTAATACCAAGGTGGAAAAGCTTGATTTCGAGGTATCTAAGGCATCTAATGCAACAACCACTAGGATACCTAACACTGGTGAGAGGTGGTTCAAATCCATGATCCTCAATGATGCCTTTTCCAACAATTTCCTCAAACCAAATTATCAGAAAGATAATTTTTCTAAGGGAGTGCCTAGGAGCCACCTAGTTGAAGGCGTTGATAAAATGTTGAAGATAATCCAGAGATATTTTACATGTGAGGGAATATTTAACATGATATACAAGTATCATATAAGACTCTTGCTACATTTCACTGGTAAGGATGCAATATAGATCCATTTTATCTGTCGAGGAGTATGGACCCTCTATACTTGAAGTGAAGTATGGACCCTCTATACCTGACAATGTCAAACATTGGAAGGTTTTTGGGGATGATATTGAGATAAAAATATTTCTTCAGACTGTGGATGAGTTTTATGCCTTACATATTGATCAAGATCATGATACTGAAAAAAGATCTCATGCTGATATTTTTTTGAATTAAATTTTTGACCATCATATTGTTCAGTTTCCCAGTAGCCATATTCCAAAAGGACTAGTTCCTTTGGAGATGTTGTTTGATAGAAATGATGTTGTTGTAAAGGTTAAAGGTTCAACTGAAAATCTTGATGCGAATAAATGTAATTTAGGTACAGAGGAGGATCCAAAGTATGTTAAGTTGTCTAGCAGCTTGTCAAAGGAACAAATGGTTGAATATGTTAAGATTTTAAAAGAGTTTGTTGATTTGTTTTCTTGGAAATATGAATATTTGATAACATATGGCACAAACATCATTGAACATAAGATCCATTTGAAAGAGGAGACCAAGCGATTTAGGCATAAACTCAGACAGATAAATACCATCCTGCTGCCTATTATGGAAAAGGAAGTAAAAAATATTTTAGATACTAAGATCATCATTCCTTTGAAATACTCTGAATGGGTGGCTAACTTGATCCCAGTGAGGAAGAAGAATGGGGAAATCAGACTATGTGTCGATTTCAGTAATTTGAATAGAAGATCCAAGAATGATAATTACCCCTTACCAAAGATGGAACACATTTTATAGAGGGTGACGTGTTAATATAGGATGTCTATGATTGATGGATTTTTTGTCTACAATTAGATCTTTGTCTTTCCTAATGATAGAGAGAAGACAACCTTCAGTACTCCTTGGGGCACATTCATTTTTCCCAAAATGCCATTTGGATTGATGAATGAAGGAGAGACCTTTCAGCGAGCAATGGACATTGCCTTCATCGGGGAGAAGGAAAAGTTTGTAGTCATATATTTAGATGACATTATAGTGTTCTCACAATGTGATAAATACCATTATCATCATTTGAAAAAGGTCTTCTTGAAGTGTAGAAAGTTTGATCTCTCTCTCAATCCTAAAACTTCTTTGTTTTCTATGAAGGAGGGGAATTTATTGGGGCACATTGTATCAGTAGAAGGGGTAAGAATTGATTCAAGCAGAGTAGAAGCCATCCAGACCTTATCTCTCCCTAGATCCAACAAATAAGTTCAGTCTTTCTTGGGGAAAATCAATTTTCTAATAAGGTTCATTTAAATTTTTTGTAAATTGGTAAAGTACATTACAACCATGCTTAGGAAAGGAAATGAGATCAAATGGAATACTAAGTCTCGAGATTCTTTTGATCAAATAAAAAAGGATTTGACTGAAGAAATTGTGCTCATTAGCCATGACTACTCCAGGGATTTTCTAATATTTTCCTTTGCCTCATTTGACACAGTGGTTGTTGTTTTATTGCAGAAAAATACAAAGGGGTTAGAGCAGCCTATTTCTTCTTTCAGAAGGGCATTGAGGGATGTAGAAATGAAATATGATATCATGGAAAAGAAGGCTTATGCTTTGGTAAAATCCCTCAAGTATTTAATAGGATTTGTTATGCATTCAAATATTGTTGCATATGTCCCTTCAGCCTCAGTGAAAGAGATACTTATCCAGCATGCCATAGATAGGAGGAGGAGCAAATGGATTTCCAAAATTCTAGAATTTCACCTTGAAATAAATCCCACTAAATTGGTAAAAGGCCAAGGTTTAGCTAGGTTTTTTGGATGAATCAAATTACAAATCTTTGGGGGTTAATTTCATGAACATAAACTCAGAAAATCATCAATATGAGTTGCTTGATAAAGGTTCTCATGTCATCCCAAAGTTGGAAGAATGCACTTGGTATAAGGATATCATATATTTTCTGCAGAAGTTGCAACCTCCTGATGGTTTGGAAAATAAAAAGGTAAGAGCATTGAATCTTAAAGCAATCAGATATTGTCTTATTGACCAAGTTTTGCATTGGAATAATCCTCTAGGAGTTCTTTTGAGATGTCTAGATCCATAGGAGACCCAAAAGGCCATGAATGATTTTCATGACAACTTATGTGGGGGAAATCACTTATGGAGAACCACGGCCTATAATATCCTCAGAGATGGGTATTTTTGGCCTAACCTTTTTACTGATGTTTTTGCAAATAATAGATATTGTGTCAAATTCCAATTTTTTTCTTGAAAGAAACAGCTCAAATATTTACCATTGAAACCTATGGTAGTTTCAGGACCTTTTCAGCAGTGGGGTGTCGTCTTCATTGGGGAAATAAATCCCACTTCAAGTGGTCAACATAGGTGGATTTTGAGTGCCACTGATTATTTCACCAAGTGGATAGAATCCATTCCTGCAAGGAATGCCTCCCACAAGGTAATCACTAGCTTTCTTGAGGATATCATGCCAAGATTTGGTTGTCCAAGAAACATTGTTACTGACAATGATGCATCCTTCAAGGATGAACCATTGATAAATTTCTATGAACAATATGGGATTACATTAGTTCATTCTACTCTTTACTATCCCCAAGGAAATGGTTTGGCAGAATCCTCTAACAAGACCCTTATAAACATTATCAAGAGATTGTTAGAAGACAATAAGAAAGCATGGGAATCAATGCTGAAATTTGCTTTGTGGGATGATAGAGGTGTTGATGGGCATAAGTGACACACCATCAACTAAAAGGTTAAATCCAGACCGGGGTTTTCTAAATAACCCAATCCATTTGGAATGAAATTACCCGATGTGTTTAATGGCTCTGTTAGCCAACTAAAGTCCTAAAAATAATAAGAAAGAGATTAAACTAATCTATAAGGCTGTAATACTATGAATATAAATTTAATAATTTACAAGTGTCAAAATAGAAACATGGATATTTGCATATGATTATGAACAATGTATATACAATTTGCAATATTGATGGGATATCTTGCAAAATAGATGTTTTTGAAAGTGTTTATAAAATGGATAAAGAAAGCACATACATTTTTCTGTTTTCTGTTTAATATTTAAAATCTAAAAGAACTAAAGAATACTAATCAAATATTATTGAAATAAGACTAGAGATATAGTCAAAGCTAATTCAATCTGTTCCTATTTCATTGATAAATAATCTAACTAAAGAACTAGTAAACTAACCTGTGATTAATCAATTAAAATGAATTTATCCTCCTATGCAATTCAAACTCCTAACTGTCCTTCTTATTAGGGAAACCTATAACAGAACAGATCTAATACTCCTAGAAAAAACTCAAATGTGCCTTGGAACAAGAATATAACAACAGAATGATAAAATGTACAGATCTAGTGATCTTATGATAATGAACACTTATAATAAAGGAAACTTAATACAAAGCATTCATATAACCCATCATCAAATATCCATCATAAATCAACAATATTTAAATGAAATATTTGATCACAAATTTAATATGGAACAACATATTATAGACATCATCAAAATACTTAGTAATATGAAATACCATACGATAACAAAACTAAGGCTGCATCAAAAGTAATAACATTTCATAAGATAGAAGTAAAAACATAACAGGGTAAGCGTAACACAGGTCCAAGTCCAACTAGTGAACAACTTCTCCATATCAGTCTCTCAAAATCATATGTCCATAATGTGTCCTAGCCAAACATCCCTTAACTACTAAGAGTCATCAATATTTTAAACTAGTTTAGGATTCACATACTCTTCTCATACAAGATAGAATTGAATTCCGAAAAATAGATAGTTTTACAAAAATAGTGAAACTAGAAACTACTCGTGTATGAGTTGGTTTGTCAAAAATAAACCAAAGTTTTATAAACATAAAACACAGAAACTACTTAATAATAAAGAGTATGATCCAAGGTATTTTATCCATGCAATCAAAATCATAATCATCAATTTCCTGTAGATAGAAAAACATATTTGATATTCAAAAAACAATGCTAACTATTATTCAAAAAATAGATAAGCTACAGTATTTTGAAGCTAGTCTAAAATAGTAAAAACCAGAAAATAAAATCTAATCTATTTTATTTTCAAAACATAATCAAATAAAAAAAAAAAAACTATTTACTATTTCATCCATTTGAC
>JZKD02S0634431.1:85181-114513 GCA_000966675.3 Picea glauca | reverse complement strand
TGAGGACAACAGTCCTCCCGAGCACCTCCCAACCTCCCAAATATATCAATGATTAAATAAAAATTCAACTTTACAGATAAATCAGTTCATACCAATTTTACTTTGTTCTGTAAATATTGTCTTCTGCTGCTTGCCTTATCATTCTTCTCTGCTTCAGCTCTGCCCTTATCATTCTTCTCTACTTCAGCTCTGCTCTATCGTTCTGCTCTGCTTCAGATATACATTTCATTTCATTCTGCACATTAATTAAACTTGTTTCTCAACCCCTTCTCCTTTCTCCTTTCTAACTGTTTCATTCCTTTTTCTCTACAGGACAACCAACCGCATACAATGTCACTCGTTTTCTTTTATACATTATGTTATGACGGTTCCACTCCCATCTCCTTCGGTAAGAGCAACGACAACTGTCTCAGCCACTGAATCATCATCTGAAACATTAACTAATTCTTCATGATGAGTCCGTTTAACTTAACGGATTCATAACTGAAGCGTTAATTTGTCAGGAACAACAGCAACCCTCCGATCAATGCTTGACCCAACGGTTCATATCCCATCGGGATTTCACTCATCACGAATTCGGAATTCTCATTGTCGATATGCACATGTAATCGGAACCCCCGATTCTCCGATTCCTGATATGCTTCTTTCTCGAGCTTTAGCCCCTTCCGGCTACACAATGGTCCATGTGACCGTATATCATGTGACTGTCACCATACCTCTCGTCGGGGTTTCGGGGTTTCGCACTTCCTGATGTCGAGAGTTTCTCACCTCTCCAATCCCCGATTACCGATGTGCCCCTTTCCACGCGCTAGCCCTGCTGGCTATAGGCCTTGGCCCCATAAGACCGTCAACACATAACCTCGGTCAAACCTCTCATCGGGGTTTCGGCGTTTTCGATGTCACTATGCACATGCCTCTGTGATTCCCGATCCCCGATTTCCTGATGACGGAGATCAACGGTCCAGATCTCATTCTTAGTCCAACGGCTGTGATTTCATTGCAAAATCGCATATCGCGATTTCGTAGTTTCTGTTGCAGTACGTTCTTGACATATCAAAGTCCCGATTGTCGATGCCTCTGCTGACGTCACACGTGATTTGGCACGTGTTAGATCATGCCACGTGTTACTCTGATTCATGAATTGTATGTGCCTGAAATGTTAAATCTGCCTGACACCTGTCATTACCTGGTTGTGCCACATGTCCCTAGCTGACTTGGACTGCTGTCGTGAATTAGATTGACGGTCTAGATCACATGTTGAATCTGACGGTTCAGATTCAGTCGGGATTTCGCATATCGTGAAATTGGGGTTTTCATTGCATTTTGTTCTTTGCATTATGAAATCCCGATCCCCGAAACTCCGATGAGGCCTCCTGGCTGCCACGCATCCATACGAATGAACGGTCCAGATCCTTACTTTCTTTAACGGTTGCGATCAAATCACGATTTCGGGGTTTTCGTTGTCGAGTGAACTTTGCATATTGAAATACCGATCCCCGAATCTCCAATGGCTTATCTCCCTCACAACTTCTGTAGATCTGACAGCTATTGGCCTTTCGGGAAATTTGGATGGGATCCGACAGTCACCATCTTCCTTCTTCTCATGCAAACTTCTGTATCTCGAGCTTTTGTGGGCATCTTCTTCCATGTTGTTCCTCCTGAACTTTACATTCAAATTTCTTATTCTTCCATCCTCTTCAAATCTCTTATTCTGCCATCCTCACTGTTGTCATCAATGAAAAGCATCCACTGCATACTGTCCACTGAATTTGCCAACAAAAGAGGCATCTGATATATCTAAATCTATGATAGTGGAATTTATTGAGTTTTTATGATAATATTATTAGACTGCTTAATCATTTTGCTTGTAAGATCTTAGCTTGAATTACTTTGTTTCTTAGGTATGCGAATTTTATTTATAGTGGGTTTGTCACTATGACCCTGATTAGGCTCGGAAGCAAGGGTAGGGGAAATCATTTCTTTCAGCACATCCATTACCTGATCCAACGATTTTTTGGGTAAAAAAAATGCATCGTGACTTCTTAACCATCGGGGTTTGCAAAGAAACAAAATTCGTATAAGCCTGTGATGAAAGAGGCCTTACAGAGGGTTCAATCTCTGTTTCCTAAAATGTTTTGACTTCTTATGCAGGCTCATTAATAAATAAAATGGCATATTTAACTTGGAACCTAGAAAAACCATCAACGAGGCTCAAATCTCTGAGAAAAAATAAAACAAATGCTTACCTCAACTGCAACAAAAATTCTGATATTTTTTCCTCCAAATAACGAGACGTATATCTGAAACTATGTAGTTTCTAAAGAAACTTCCTAAGTGGAAGGTAAATTACCCCATTTCCAAAATGGTTTTTAAAGGGTTTGTCCAAATTCGTAACCGTTTGCTCAAGAATCCTCCCGCAAAAACGTTTCTTTGTTACACACTTAAGGATTTGAACTTTTTTCTGTAATAACAAATGTGAAAAAACTCAGGGATGTTCAGATATACACTACTACAAGAGCCAAAAATATGGTTACAAAGAAACAATAGAGATCGAGAGGTCTATGGAAAAAAAGGGCCCAAAACCTACGAATCTTGGAGACTGTCATGCTCGATAAAATGAGTTTGGAAAAATGGAAAACCAGAGGGCGCACAAAAATATGATATATTAAACATAATGAAATCCAAACCCTCAACCACTATCCAATGCCAATTCAAACAATGAATGGGTTCATTAATTTCACTGGACAAGAGGATGAGGTGTAGTCGTGGGTACAACAGACCAGTACCAAGTGATATGAAGGTTGATATGAAAATTGAGAGCATGAGACCCATATCAAATGTCAACCCAATGTTTTGTGAATTCATACAATTCAAAGATTAGAACCAAATGATCAACCAAGGAACCAATTAAGTCAAGATATCCATAAAACATAAAGATTGTGGTGGTAGTTTAATTAATGAATTCATAAAACTTGAAGCTTAGCAATATATGAGTGCCTTCAAAGTGAGGTTTTCTTAGGTAGTAGATATAACGACTAGGCCCAAACCAAATTTTATTTAAATTCATGCTTACATTCATGAATTTTAAAACAAAGCAAATGAAAATTCAAATGAAAAACTCAATAAGATAAGTTTAACCCAATCATTGCCTCGAAGTCCAAAAACATGAATGCTCATAAATTTAAGGAGGTAGTAGCTACAAAAAGGTATAATCCCTTTGTGGTGATTTTAATTGTGATAAAAATCGACAGAATGGGTGGCTACCAACAATGGTGACATACTGGACAAAGCAGTTATCTCTACATCACCAGAAAATTTATGTCAAGGGGGTCAGATTAAATAAATTTTTAGAAACAGTTAACAACAGGTCAAGCATTCCAGTCATAACTCAGAAAATAACACGATTTAGCATCATATGTATTTAATCCTAAGAAAATGTAATCTGGCATCTAATTTAGATTATGAGTGTAGGGATGTTTATGCATTTGACTTCGATACTATTGACAAGGACACTGCTACCAACATGCATCCATATCCTCGGCAGGGATGTCATTTAACCCACTCTAGTACCTCTATCATGTCCAAGAGTCATCCATTCATGATAAAGAACGTTTTCACACTTGATCAAATTAAAATACAAACCTGAGGATCTTCTTAAACCCAACATTGCTTCGTTGCCAACAGGCATGTTCAGTACCCCAACGAAGTTGCCTTGGTATCATGCATGCAGTTACCCGTTGTTAGCAGACCATTTCAATGTCTCGATGGGTTTACAAACACTTCCCACACATTACAGTTCTTTCAACCCTATATAATTTGTTTATAATTTCCAGAACTTCATGATATTCAATAGGGCGAGGTGATACTGAAAATATCAATAGTTCGAAATGAAAATTTCGATCGTTTACAATTTTTTCTTTTGTTTTGATGACCTTCATCATGATTTGAACACTTAGATTTTTGTTAAGAAACTATCTCGAGGATGCGAAGGTATAGTTGAGTTTTTTTCCTTAAAACAGGGACATCGTTAAAAGTTTGTTAATGATAATCCGATCTTCTTGTAATTTCAAGGAGAAACCATAAACATTGATTTGAATAGAAAGTTACTTCTGTTGATCTGAGTTTTATCACTTACTTCTCAGGTACTTGGGAAGTTATCAATTGCAGCTAATGAATGAGAATTATGATTCCCTTCTACAAATGAAATGGTGACTCAGACATAATTATTTAGAAAAAAAATCAAAATCAAGCAAAATGAAAAGAACCAAAATCAAAATGGAAAAGAAAATTAAAAATATTTACAAGAGGGTGTATTAGAAACCATCAAGCGAAATATCTCTTGAGAGAGACTAAAAGAAAAAAAGAAAAATCCTTATTAATATGAGTGCATTCCTATTCGTGGCACCTTGGGTTAGGGTTGAAATGAAAGTTCAAATTTACTTATCTCTTTACTTTTCATTTGAAATTTTCATGATGACACTGCATTTTTGAAAACAAATATTCAACGAAAAGCAGAGAGAAAAGGATTAAAGAGGACTTCCCTGACAACAGTCATATTATGGCTCCCTTGGTTTGCCCGCTTGTGTTCATAACTGCATTATTATAAAGAGAAACAGTGAGAAATAAAACTAAAGGAAACCTACTCTAACTACTAAATATATCAAAACGCTAAGGAAAATCGTATTTCCAGTGCAACCACAAGAGCATCTTTAATCCTGCAAGGCATAGAAAGTAAAAAATTAGAACAAAAGAATGTAGTATTTGCAGATACAAAAGAAATATGTTATTCTTACCTCCTATATATTAATTTAAAAACAAAGCAAGCACAACCTTACCATTCTTTTGAAACTTCTTGATGCATGAATCCTCCAACCATTTTGCAATCTTGTCGTGATATGGGTCATAATGACATGGAAGAGTGTAAGTAAGTTTGGAAAACTTGTCAAGATTATGGGGACCTAACATAACCATCAGCCGGGGCTGAAGTTTCCCATCCTCCTAAAAATTCTCCAAGTGTTCATCAATTTCTTCATATGGAGGATCTAGAAAAAACATGTCATTCTTACTTCCTATATATTCAGGTATAAACAAAACAAGCACAACTTTATCTTTGTTATGAAGATATTTTCTATATGAATTTTCCATCCATTCTAATATCCTATCATAAAAATTATGCAAACTATGACTTTGATGAAATGGATATATCAATGGGGGACACATCATAAGAGGATTCATGACATGAATTAGAGCACTGGTTTGAACTCTTCCTTTGATGAGATTGATTGTTTCAAAATGTGAAGCATAAACATTAAAATTCGAGCTAATCAAAGAACAAATATGTAGTGTAGAATATTTGATCTCCATAGGAATGAGTGCATTATATTTTTCAAAAATAAACCGTGTAAAATCATCTTGCAACATGTACTTTTTCCATGCAAGTGATGAAAGTGAAAGAGCATCAAATCCGACTTCATAAATGTTATGTTTGGAATTAATTTCACCGAATTTTGGCATATCGAAAAGATTTGATTATGATGGAAAAGAGTAATATACTATGGGTAAAGTATAAAGTCCACCATAATCTAAGAAGAGATCGGGATATAAAGAGTAAAAGGAATCATAAATGAGAACATGAAAATAATCTCATGATCTATGATATTTAGTAATAGTATTCTCAAGACATTCTTCTCTACTTTCCTTAAATATTTCACTCTGTTTTGGTGATAAATCCTTCAACATAATATGATCGACTAAATTTGCCTCATGTATGATAGATAATTCAAAACTTTCATGAAAAACATCTAATATTTCCTGTGGATAAGGTATGATTTGTGGATGAAGGTTGAAGGTTTGTTCTTCCAATTGCAGATCTACATCTCTAATCAGTGTTATAACCCTAAATTTCACCAGACATGCATACTTGGCATCAGGTCATCTTACTTGCTATTTTTGTCAAGCCATCATTGAACAACTCTTCTAAAAGACCAGTTTTTTGAAGATGTACATGCCCTGCACCACTACTACCCATGTACACACGCTTGTTGCACCATTGCAACTCGCATATACTCACAAAAAGCGTGAAAAATAAAAATTACAAAGGGATACTAGTTTTGGGGCCGTTACCTAACCTTTTGACCGCCCATAGTCGGTCACCCAATTGAATAACTATCTTTTTTGGCCTATAAAAGAATTTGTTGGGGTCCCTTTCCAAGAAGAAGCATGAGAGCAAACAAACTATGCCCATTTCAGTATTCCCCCTTTGCCCCAATATTTTGCAACCACATTGTGAGGTTGAGCCATAATTATTTTTTTCCTCCATTGCAAACCCATGCCATCTCCCTAGAGAGAAATGAACAGGAGAAGAATACGTGGAAGTTATTGGTGCACGGTGAAGAGGAGCCCAAGACCAAGTTCGAGGAGAAGTTGTCGATCTCATATTGTAAGTGACTTTAAGAGATTAATATAAAGAAATACTTTTTTCATCCCGCCAAATGATGTCTTCAATGTCCATGATTTATTTCTATTTTTGTTATGATATCTAACCCACTAATCCATATATAGAATGCATGCTTGTAGTTTATTGTTTGTCTTTTGTTGAATGAAGGTTTTCCTTAGGAGGAGATCTGCAGTTGAGAAACAACTAAGCGCAAAGGGATCGACACCAGACATGGAGTTTAAGGTAAGCTTACCAGATCATGTATGATTGTGGGGTAATGTCGGGATAGTTGTTAAAAGTAGGAGACATTAGACAGTTAGCTCTGCCTGCACTTTATAACCATGGTGTATTATGTAGGGGGTTTTCCCACTATAGCAGAATTGGCAACCGTACTCGGGATCCTCTAGGGTTTTTAGGGGGATAATTGTGGGTGCTTTAATTGGTTTAACTGCCTTTTTTTAGTTTCTGTAAGTGTCTGAGTCTTTAAGGGATTCTGGTCTTCCATACCAGTACTCCCTTCCTTGTTAGTTTGACTGTTTTTTTTTTTTTTTTTTAGAATTTTAAAGAGGTTTATGGGGCCCGTAGTGGGTCTGTATGTGTACATACGCGCCCTACCTTTGGACAGACTACATACATACGCAAGCTGCTAAAGTGTTAGTAATGTGCCTGTGTTGAGAAAATCTTTTTTAAAGAAGAGGCAGTCATCCTCTTCCCTGATTGAATTCTGACTTATCATGGGTTTCTTGATTTAGTACTAGTCTCTATAGTTACAATCTTTAAGTTTAGGTTTGATGCCAGTTTGCTTGTCTTTTATTAAAAAAATATTTCTTGTGTTTCCTAGATTTTTTTTTAAACTTAATTTTAGCTTGAAATTTTATTTTTAGCCATGAATCGTGTATTCATTTGTTTCTTTTAGAATCTTTTGTTATTTCTGCTTCGATTAGAAGAAAGTATAAAAAAAAAACTTAACTTTTTAGGTCTCTTTCTTTCTTGGCATTTGCTTTGCATTGTTATTTGAAAAAGAAAAAGAAATTAGCATAATGCTCTATTTTCCTCTAATTAAAAAAAAAAAAAAACATCTCAAAAGAAAATAAAGATAATCCTTCTTTTCTAGTGTTCTTATCATTTTCATTTTTCACAAGAGTCTTGACAGCATCAGTTGCACTACCACACCCGTTTTGAGTAAATCAAGCCTTAAAATTAACACTAATCTAAAATTAACTAGACCTTTTATGTTTGTAGGGTCAACCAACTAGTTTAGGGTTAGGGCCTTGAATTAGGTTGGAGAGGAAACTCTTCAAGGCCATTACATCACACATTGGAGTCTGCGTTAGGGAGTGTTAAAGCCTAGTAAGAATGAATTTTATTCAGGGCCCCCCTCTAACACATGGGATAAACACAAGGTCACGTGCGGAAAGGTAGCAGAGATAACCCCTCCAAAGACGGACCAAGCGTAGTGGGGAATGCATATAGAGGGCTTATCTTGGGATTCTGTTGATTGCATTTGCCACGGAGCTTCATGGGTCTCAAATCAGTTCGAGGTCCTTAGTTTTCTTTTAGAACACTTTCTTTCAATACCCTCGATAGGTTTCGGGCTTGATACCCTGCTCATTGCGGTCTACCTGACTATTGACTGTACCCGCCTGGTAATTGTTCATGAGCTGGAAAACTAGTTGCCTTTATTTTAGCGAATTACACAGGTGACTACGGGGGTATACCATGGTACCTAGGGCAGACGTAAGTCCATGCTTTGTAGACATAAGGCCATGCTTTGAGGGTTATTCCATGTTCGAGTTGCACTTGCACCGGTAAGTTGCTCTAGTGTTGGTTGGCTTAACTGTTCTTCCTACTAGATAGTGGTTTTCTTAATTTTCCTTTAGTAGATTGTAGTGTTTACTGTGTGCTCCTTATTTTTCCATATTGAGTTAGCCAGTCATGGCTTTGGGTATTTGACCTAGGCTGGAAGACTGCCCACTCTGCTGGTCATGAGGACTTTTTTGTCTTCCTCTTAGAAACGTTGAGTCGCCTCTCTATAGGCATTGTTTTGATAACATTCGTTCTTCAGAGTCAGTGTGTGAGACTTTTACGAACTTGAACGATCCCGCAAGGGAAGAACCTGTGCATAGGATCTTCATGGCTAAATTTCTCGATGATACCAACCAAAGAACCCCTTCGCAAGGGGATTCTTACGCTTTTCATTTTCTCGGAAACGTTGTTGTCCCTTTGATGGCCACTTTGTACATTCTTGGGTTGAATGTGGGACTACCAGCTTGGTTGGGTACCATTCCAAATGTCCCAAATCCTCTTGACACTTCTCAGTTAAGAACCATATGTCATGGGAATAATGGTTATGTTCCTTCATCAACAAATTCTTCTCCTCCTCCTTCTCCCGCCTCTGGTGAAAGTATAGTTACTAGTAACCATAAGTCTAAATGAAGTTGAAAGAGGAAGAATAGGAAGAAGTAATCACCAACCTCTATGAGTCATGTTGGAGATAGATCGACAACCTCTGCAAGTCACGTTGAAGACCAACACCCACCCTCTACAAGTCATGCTGGGGGCAAGCACCCACCCTCTGCAAGTCATGTTAGGGGGAAAAGTCTAGTCACTGCTAGTCATACTAGAAATAGGTTTGTAGCCTCTGCAAGTCACGTTATCAACCCATCACCAACCTTTGCAATTCATATTGGAGATGTGCAACCAGCCACTTCTAGTCATGTTGGGAGCATTGATTATGTTGAGAAACCTAGATGGATAGGACATAAGCCTAAGTTCCCTTGTAATATTTGCAAGGGAGATCACCTTACTCATTTATTCCCTGGCCTTCCAAAGGTACGAAGATTGTGGTCCCTCTCTACAAGCTCGTCTAATTCTGAGTCTTTTGAGGTTTCCTCATAGTCTATTCAGCCATTGGTTTATAAAGTGGTCATACCGATGCAGTCATCGGCTAATCCCACTCCTCTTTTGGGGGGTGAGGTTCCTTTAGACCATGTAGTCTCGCATCCTTTTCAACCATTGTTTAATAAAGTGGTAATGCCAATGCAGTCATCAGTTGATCCCACTCCTGTTTTGGGGGGTGAGGTGACTTTACACCATGTAATCTCATAGCCTATTCAACCATTGGTGGAGAAAGCGGTCACGTTGATGCATTCTTCGGCTGATCCCACTCTTCTCTTAGAGAGTGTTCAGTATAACAAAGTGGTCATGTGGATGCAATCTTCGGCTGATCCAACTCTTCTCTTGGGGAGTGATGTGTCTACCTACTATGTTTTTATCATTTCCGGTTCAGTACTTTCATAACAAGGGGTCATTCCGCTTGTTCCGAGCACACCCCCTCCAAACCCTAGGATAGTTTCCTTTCATTGGAATGATCTTGTTGAGCCTCGTCTTCCTTCTTCTGCACCTTTTCAAATAAGGGTTGAAGTTAATTCAACAAAAAATTATCTATGTATTATGGATGAAGGAGCCTCTGCAAGTATTTTATCATCCTTGCTTTGGAAAGTCTTGTGATCTCCTAAGCTTGTGTCTTCTTTGAGCTTGTGTCTTCTTCACATGAGCTGTTGGATTTTTATAGATGTCCTAGTGAGTATTTGAGGGTTCTTTCTCAGTTTCCTATCTCGTTGTTGGTCACTATAATTGCTTATTAAATAAACAATCAAGTGTTACATAAATTGTCAACCCAGGGAAGTCTGTTTATTTCAAAGGAAATCACACAATGTATATGCTCAATCTCAAAAGCAATCTAGAATTGTAGTAAAAGTACACTAATCACACTTTGCTTGAACAGACTGAAGTTCTACCTTGAATTATAATAAAAGCAATCTATCTATTGCAGAGTTTTAAGATTCAAGAGGAAATAACTATCAGAAGAATCCTGGATTACATTAAGAAATAACAACCTAGGAAAAAGGAACTTTTGAGCACACTGCAAAGATGATTAACTATTATTTAACAGAGAATAGGACCTTATTCCCCAAAGCAGGAATCTTCATCACCTGTCTCTGACTATCACACTTTCATAAACTCATCAAACAGAATCACCAATCAGAATGATTAACAATTACTGAAGACTAACTATTCTATAGCAGAGAACGTGACCCTATTCCCCAAAGCAAGAATCTTCAGCACCTGTCTTTGATTATCACACTTTCATAAACTCGGAATTACCAATCAAAATGATTAGCAATTACCTAGGAATGAATTGTATGAAAACAATGTAATAGTCAGTGGAAATAGAGTTTCAGCAAAATAAAGTTTCAACAAAACATAATTTCAACAAGGTATGATAAAAACAATACTAACATACTACAGAAACTAATGGGTGAATCTTGTGAGGAAGTTGGGTTGTTTCCTTCTCACAAGATTCCCCAGAAATGAAAGAAACTAAGAAGAAATTCCCAGAATGATTTTTTATTCATTTGTCAAATGTGTCAAGTTACTATCTAGCGTGAACACGCTCCTTCCCTCCGATTCATTTCTAGATAACCCTCTCGTAATCTCCTCTAATGCTGATTTTTCTCCTATTTAAAGAGGAGAATCCTCTTAATACAATTGATCATAAAATTACATGTGTACATACAAATCCTATTCTTAGTCTGATCTAATCTTCTATGCTAGAATAGGATATTCTGATCTCCAGTAGAAAAATGTTGTTAGAGTAGTTGGAATGGTGTTGGCTTGAGGTGCAACTGTTGCGGCCGGTGTAACAACTTCTTTATTTATCTTTTCTTGTTACTGTTGTTTGTAGAATACTGTTTCAACATCGCAAATCACAGACTATTTCAGTAATGGGATTTGCATCCTGTTTGACTGTTTCAGTAACGTGGTCTCAAGCAGTAGCAATGGTTGGTGCTGGCTTAAGGTACGGCTATTGCAGCCAATGTAACAACTCCTTCTTGTTACTGCTGTATGTGAAATGTTGTTTCAGCATCGCAAATCACGGACTGTTTCAGCAACGGGATTTGTGTACTGTTGACTATTTCAGCAACGTGGTCTTCAAGCAGCAACAGTATGTTAACTGCAGTTCAAATTGTTTCAACAACTATATATTTCTTATTAATGGCTAAGTATGAGAGTAATGTAAAATTACATGTAAAACAAATTAAACATATAGCAAAGAGAAGAAATGTTATATACCTTTGGAAAAATAGGTTAAGGTGATAATGTAGGCTTAAATATGAGTGGGAAAAGGATGTAATGATAGCAAAAAGTATGAGCAAAAAGGTACATTATAGGGTCCTAACATCCCCCCCAACTAAAAAGGTTGCATGTCCTCAGGCAACTTCAATCTGAATCTGAATCAGGATACCGACTTTGGGTGTGCAAATTACTTAAGCAGTAGCTGTGGAAAGTTTTATCTATTGGAGCTCTAAATCCTTGAACAAGTTGTAGCATTTTCCAAGTTGTTGTTTCAACCTTCTTGGGAAACTTATGATGAACTTGATACTTCTCTGTTGACATCCACATAATGGGAAAATGGAACTGATAACCTATCCAATTTTCAGCACATTGCTGGACACATTTGATGTAACTCGGTACCTGAGAGATTGTTGTCTCAAGATTGGTAGGACTAAAGGGATTGTGCTCCTGCCTTTTCTCAGAAGATTGTTGCCAAAATATATTATTTGCTTCTAGGGAAGCAGTCTCTGTGGATTTAATAAACTGTTGGCAATCCTGAAGTATTTTTGCCTATAGTTGCCTTATGTATTGAGTCATCCCTAGTTTCTTAAAAAAATTGTAATATTTTGCAACAAAGGTGGCAATGTTTTGTGGTTTTGGCTGTATCCAGAGGAGATGGTTATCTTCATTGTGCTTGGTAGCTAGAAAACCATTCTACCACATACTCTAATTGTTAAGGAAGGAGGTGAATGCCTGAATCTGGATGTCACCGATAAGAGGGTTAAGGATAATATATCGGTTCTCAGGGATGGCCTCATTATGAAGATATACCTCACATAGTAGGCGTTGATCAATAGTAGATGCTTCTACAAAAGTTTTAACAAAATCTACTGGATTGAACACTGCATGGGGTTTGCCTTCTTTGATTGATTTAATCTGAAAAAATGTAAGTCATTCTATGAGGAAAAGAGAGTAATTTGAGGATGGTTTCCTAGAAGCCAACAATTTTTGTGCCAAATTAAACATCAGGAGCAATTTGCCTTTTAGCTCTTCATTCTGCTTCTTATGGGCACAGGATTCTTTGCATATTTTCTCCAAAGCTTCCCAGTTTGAATAGATGTGGTTTAGCCAAAGTAGTTTGTGCTCCTATAGGTTTTTGTCCTGTGTAACATCAGACTCTTTTTTCCATTTGTCTATTATTGTCTGCTCATCCCATGGTTGAGTTTGTGTATCAACATCGCAAGTGATAAGATGAGGTAGGGTCTGAGTGGCTTGTTCCACAAGAGTATGGTTACTGATCTTGCTAGGAGGGGAAGATTAATCAATAGGCAGTGTTTGTACATCTTTACTAATAAAAAAAAGGGCTTCAGATGTAGCAGTTGTTGTAGGCCAGGGTTCATTTTGAATTTTAGAAGGTCCTACTAGTTCTTGTGTAACAATAGGGTGTTCTTCTTCTTTAACTGCAAAAGTCGTAGGTGAAGGGGAAGCTCTAGGCATTGGAATTTGAACTACTTTGTAACTTGCTTGATAATAAATGTCCCCGCATTGACTACGCATATACTCTCTACACTGTTCATATTTTGTGTTTTCCTCTGTCATGGCTGCTATGCGAGCTAAGGTATACAATTTAAGTTCCCTGTCATAGGCTTTCTTTATCGTTACCAGCTCTTGCTTGTAGGCTTCCAGTTCGGATCTTAGGAACTCATTCTCTTGTAAGAGAGAGGCCATTGTTGGTTCTGGTTGTTGATATTTTATGGGTGTATCAATAGGGGTGACTGGTTCTTGTGTAACAGTCACAACCGTAATAGCCAGTTCTTGTGGAGCAGCTACAAAATCGACAGTTGATTCTTGTGTTTCAGCTTCTTGATGTAAATAAAGTAGTGTTGCGGCACCCAAGGCATCTGATTCCTATATTTAGGGAACAAAATCAGCAGCTGGTTCTTGTGTTTCAGCTGTAGTTGGTTCTTGTGTAACAGTTATAGCTGATTCTTGTGTTTCAACTACTGAATGAGTAGTTTGTTCTTGTGTTTCAGCTACTGAATGAGTAGTTGGTTCTTGTGTTTCAACTACTGAATGAGTAGCTGGTTCTTGTGTTTTAGCTACTTGATTTAAAGGAATTGATGTCGCAACACCTTGGGCCTCTGGTTCTTGTGTTTCAGTGCCCATGGGTTGAATAGGTAAAAGTTCTGAGATTTGGGAGGGTGGAGATGTATGGGCTTTTAGCAAGATGGGTTGGGGGTTTAGGGCAGTGGTAGTAATGGCTGCTCTTGTTGAAGTCCTCATTCATTTTTTTAGTAAAAAGGAAGGAAAAGTAGGAATTTGCTTCTTTCTTTTGTGTGTGGGTTTTTCCTCAGTGATGGGGCAGGGAGAGTTATCAGGTTTATCTGCTTCAGAATCATCGCTAAGGATATAGACAATAGGAGTAGATGATTCTAGTAAGTTGTGGGGTAGACTTGGTATGGTAGGAGGGTTAATTGAATCAATTGGATATGTGGGTGGATTCATGGGTATTTCCGGAGGGTCAGGAAGGTTTTGTGGTTGTTCTTCATGAGGATTTTCAGGATGTTCAGCAGCTTCCTAAGGGTTTATGGGTGGATTGTTTAGGGGAAGGTTTTGTTGCGAAAAACCCTTTTGGATGAGTAGTTGAACGAGACAGTGATGGGTGAGGGAAAGGGCGGGATTTTTATCTTGTTTTCAATAATGTGACATGTTTCTAAGACATCCGAGCAGATAGTAAGGAATATTGACCAGTCTAGCATGTTGTAAATGAGATAACAAGACAAAATCATACTGGTAGACTACTTGGTATCGGCCTTCACAGGTGAGATAGTGCTTGACAAACTCTGTAACTTTTAGCCAAGGAGGTGGCAACGAGCTAATTCGAACACCCCGGCCTTTAGGTTCAACTTGTTCTCCTAGCAAGAGAAAACCTTGATGGGCATTAAGGATAATGTGTTTGCGGTTGAACCAGTGAATGCCAGTGATGGGAATACCCGAAACCTGTGCTATATCATCCTCTATGACTGGAATCTAAACCCCTTGAATAATGGAATGGTATTTTTGAAGATTTCAAGCAAATTGAAGAACCTGTTGTAGATCAAATATTTGGAGCCTCTGAAAATAACCCAGCCAGCCTACCTGCTGAAAAATTTGGTAGACTTCTAGATACAGTTCTAGCAGGGTTGTCATGGCGGGTTCATATCGTATAACAGGGCCTCCCATAGCTAACAGCTCAGTAAAATGAACAGTCAGAGAGTCGAGTAACTACTTCCGAACAGAGTAAGTTTTGCAGATGAAGGCATGCAAATGGTGGTGAAAACAAACGAAATGATGGGTAAAAAAGAATCACGGTAGTTGGTTCATGTGAAATGATGGCATAAGATTTCGATATTCCACCCCCCCAACTATAGATAAAATAGTAACTTTAAGTGAATGATAATAATGAATAAGGATCTTCTCATTAGCCATAGTTCAATTGTATTTACATATAAAGTTTACATCCCTTATCTTTACCTTTGATTCGTACTTCGAAAAATATAGTGCCTGTCCATAATAGATCTGCAGTAACCATGGGAGAGACTTTGGTTTTATTAGAGAAATTGTATCAAGGGTTTGTTTAATTATGAGAGAAGGTCGTGAAAGGACATAATGTAATATGAAAATAGGAGAAGTGAGAGCGAAAGAGCTGAAGCAGATGTTTTTATTGAAAGGGAATGTTAAGAAAGTGGTGTTTCAGCAATAGGAAAATAATGAAAAAATGTTTGTTGAAGAGTGATGTTTTAACAATGGAAAATACTGTTGAAGAAATGGTGTTTTAGCAGCGGGGAAAAATGGGGAAAAATGTTGTTGATCAGTGGTGTTTCAACAATGGGAAAAATGAGGAAAAAGTTGTTGAACAGTGGTGTTTCAGCAATGGAAAAAATGGCGAAATGTCGTTGAACAATGGTGTTTCAGCAATGGGAAAAAAATTGAGGAAAATGTTGTTGATCAGTGGCATTTCAACAATGTTAAAAGGTGAAATATTGTTGAACAATGGTGTTTCAACAATGGGAAGAATGAGAAAAATGAGGAAAATGTTGTTGAAGAGTGGTGTTTGAGCAATGGGAAAAATGAGGAAAGTGTTGTTGATCAAGTGTTGTTGAAAAATGAGGAAAAGGGAATGGAAAGGAACAAAAATAAAGAAGGATGAATGATGGGGATGTTGAATGGGGGTGAGGATGAATGGATTGAAGAAAGAGGGAGCAATGCTTCACAAAATGAAGCTTGGATCTGCTAGTAGTAATATTGTCCTTTCTTGGTAGGCATGAGAATCTGCAAAAGAATCAATTGTAACATGTCATTTCTTGACAGGGATTATTAGTAAAATAAATTTAATCTAATACTAAAGAAATTAAATTCAGAAAAATTAATTGCATTGAGGGGCAGGAGGCTCCTCTAAAAAGAGATAATGTGAATCTGCCACACATGTGGCCTTAAAATCTTCTTTGGAAATGGGGTGCTGGTATAGATGGAGCCGATGACCATTCACTAATAATGGTGTTTTAGAGTCATCAATTGTGAGGAGCCTTACTATTCCATTGGGGAAAACAGTGTCCACTTTGTAAGGTCCTAGCCATCTTGTACATAGTTTCCCTTGAAATTCCTTAAACCGAGAATCATACAGTAAAGCCCAATTACCTTTTTGGAATTGCTTATGCTTGATGGTTTTATCATGCCATTTTGTTCTTTGTTGTTGAATTATGGTTGTCTGATGAATGACATCTAGTATTTTTTTGTCTAATTCATTAAGCTGTTGCAACTTGGCTGTTTGTGCATCAGTCAAATCAAGGTTAACAGCTAAAGCAGTCCTTAAGGTTTTGATTTCAAATTCCACAGGAAAGACAACATTTTTTCCATAAACTAATTCATAGGGGGAGAATCCTGTAGTATTTCTCCAGGTAGTTCTGTAAGCCCATAATGCTTCAGGGAGCCTATGTGACGCAAACGCGCCAACCAGGCATGCCTGCTCTCACCAGGACCTTCTCTTCCTTTGGCACGAAGAGATGAAATACTCTTCAAATCCCTTATCGGGACTTTGTCACCCACAAAAATTTTCTTTATGATCTCCCTATCAAAATCAGGAAATCGGACCTCGCGCGGTCGTGAGTCCTGCACTCACGAGATCGGGTCGCACAAATCCCCAAACCCCGATGAAATATACACCCACGTGTTCCTTGCTTTTATCGAGACTTCTCCCGATCGGGAAATCAACCCTTATGAGGTCGTAGACAACTTACCTCGCAAATACTCGATTTCTGATCCCCGATGGGACCTCTTTCCACTCCTTAGCTCCCTCCAGCTAGCTCTTTCCGCATGTGACCTACTGGTCAACAAGGCCACGGTCCTTTTCCCTATCAGAGTTTTGGAATTCGCGGAATTGAAATGCATAGAACGTGCACCCTTGGAATTTGTGATTCTCCAATTTTTTATGCCACCTGTCCTCTGTTCTAGCACCTGGGGCCCACACTCCTGTGGTGATTGGGAAATCGCGTTTCGGAGTTTCACGATTTCAAATGCGCTAGTTCAAAGAACTTCCAAAGTTCTGAACCCCGATACGAATGACACCTATCCTCCACTGGAACACTATGACTGTGGGACCGTTGCGTTTCGGGATTTCACGACTTCTCCTGTCGTGATTTTCTCGTCACCAAGAATCCTGAAATGCTGAACCTCGATGGCACATGTGGACTCTCTCCTCCACGTCACCTCTCCCTCCCACTCTATCAGGTATCGCAAAATCATGATTTATAATGCAACGAGTCTATTGTATGAGGAAACCCCGAAATGCTGAACTTCGACTACCTCGGATCCTTGGACACGCATCCCTCAAATCGAACGGCTCCGATTGTATCGGGAAATCGCAGAATGCGATTTCATTATGCCAGAGTTTCAAAACTATGGAAACCCCGATATCCTGAACTCCGAACTATCTGGGATCTCTCGCCATGCGTCCCTGCTGAGATAAATGACTCTGATTCTATCGGGAAATCGCGGATCGCAATTTCAATATGCTCGAGTCTCTTGTCTCCAGAAAACCCGATATTTCGAACGTCGACTCGTCAGGATCTCCTGCCACACGTCTTCACCGATGGACAGTTCAAACCTCCTATCGGGAAATCACGGATCGTGATTCCAACCTGCGAGAGTTCTATGTCTTCGGAAACCTCGAAATGTTGAAACCCGACTCGCTCCAGATTGCTAACACGTGTCCCGTCTGGGATCTACGACTATGATCCTTTTTCGGGATTTCAAAAACCACGAGGTCCCGATTCTCTACCTTAACAAAATCCCGATAACCTTGATATCCCGATGACTCTTCCAGGACTCCTCGTCTGCTCACTGGGAGTTAAACCCTGTGCAACTTCCCGGGATCTGACGGCTGACGGGATTTCACTATTTTCCTCTACAAATCCCGACCGTCGATTTTTCTCTTCTCCTTTCTTAAGGACTTCTTGGCAAGGAAAACCTCCTGTGCAGTCTTTGATAATGATATCACGAAGGTGCTATACCTCCTGATCTTTCCCACTCTGATTCTTCAAAGGAACTTACGCACACTCCTTGCGTTGGGCACGCAACAACTTCCCAAGTGTTGAATCCTTCCGACTCTGCGCACTTCCTGCAGCAGCAGTCTTAGATCTCCTTTGCTCAGGTTTTCAAATAAGAATTTTCTTTGCCTGCGCACTCCTTTCACGGATTTAACAACCCACTTTCACTTCTGAGAGCTTTGAGAACAAGAGTTTAACTCCTCGAGCCTTCTGTCAATGCACTCCTTGCGGACAACTTCAACTGCACTCCATGCAGGAATCCTTGCTCAAAAGGAGAAACAATCATAACTCACTTCACCTTCTCTCAGACTTCTATCTTAATGCATGAAATCATACGCACAGCATAACAATAATGCCTAACAGGAAGAAACATTAGAGCATTCAACACACATACACAGAGAATAACACAACAACCATGAATCTGAATCAACTTCTTCTATTAATTCAATATCTATACACGGTTGTTCTTCTATAGCTCTTTGCTATTCTCCTATGCTCTACATTCTTCTAACTCCTATTTCTTCTTCTTACAATGATACAAATGAGGGTCTCTATATCTAGTTTCCCTCCTGCACTCTAAAAACTGTCAAATCTAAGAATTCAATTCTATCTACCTGCAACTACTACTATAAATTCCTATGTCTATCTCAGACGAGAGCGTATGGCTCGAGGTATGATTACATTCTTACCAAGGCGCCTAAAATAAATGATCTCATTTATATTCAGCACATCAGCTTCAAGGGAAAAATTTTAAAATTCAGAAAACTTGCACTAGACGTCTTCCAACTGTCTTTTGCTTCCACGTTGGTTTTGCTTGTCATGAGGGATGCTCCTGCATTATACTCCCTCGCTTGAAAATTTGCATGGGCTCCTATCCATGAGCTCCTACACGGTATGCCCATGCTTATGAATCTCTGCTTCGGTCTCCCAACTAACATATTCAACTGGATGACCCTTCCACTTAACGAAATATTCAAAATATTATTTCCTCCTGGTTTTCTTACCCACTCATTTGTTAAGTATCTGCTCCATCTGTGGCTTCTCTGCAACTGGCATCTGCTTCTGCCACTGGACCTCTAGTTGATCATCACCTTCTGCTCTTGCTTCATCATCTCTACATGGATATAAATCCAAAACATTAAATATCAGAGATATTCCGATCCCATCTGGTAACTCAATTTCATAAGCATTTTGTCCCATCTTCTTCAAGACCTTGCATGGCCCAATTTTCTTCATCTTCAGCTTGTTGTATGTTCCTCTCGGGAACCTTTCTTTCCTAAAATGTGCCAAAACCATATCACCAACTTCAAACTGAAGTTGTCTGCGACGCTGATCTGATCTGCGCTTGTACTCCTGAATTGACTTCAATAGTTGTTCCTTCACCTGGCTGTGAAGTTCCTTCATCGCTTAAGCGAATTCTCCTGCACTAGCGTTGCTAGTATCAGTCTGTTTTGAATCCCTCAATTCAGAAACCCCTCTCAGCTGCATTCCATATACAATTTGAAATGGACTTTTCCCTGTGCTCTGATTTACTGATTCATTATACGCAAACTCTGCCTGTGGCAACACATTGTCCCAACTGTTGTGGTGCTCTGTCACCAAGATTCTTAATAAGTCCCCCAGACTTCTATTTACCACTTTTGTTTGTCCATCCGTCTGAGGATGATAAGAAGAACTAAACATCAAATTAGTCCCTAGCTTCTTCCACAATGTTCTCCAGAAATGCCCTATGAATTTTTTGTCTCTGTCCGAAACTATGCTTTTCGGAAATCCATGAAGTCGAATGACCTCCTTAAAGAACATATTTGCAATGTGAGTCACATCACTGGTCTTCTGGCATCGAATGAAGTGTGCCATTTTAGAAAACTTGTCAATGACCACAAAGATGGAATCAACACCTCTTTGGGTCCTCGGCAATCCCAATACGAAGTCCATGCTAATCTCATCCAACGGCTTCTCAGGTGTGGGTAATGGTTGATAAAAACCCGCATTCTGTCTCCTTCCTTTTGAATGCTGGAAAATCCTGCATCTATCCACAAAATTCTTGACTTCTAACTACATCCCTGGCCAAAATTATGACTCGCTCAGCCTTGCAAATGTCTTATCATGGCCAAAATGTCCAGCCAATCCTCCACTGTGCTTCTCTTTCAACAAGTTCTCCCTCATGGAGCAATTTGGAATACACAATTGATTGCCTTTAAACAACAATCTGTCCTGGATCACATACTCTACCCACTGGCTTCTGTCTCTGAGAACTGGATTCTCAGCTGCTTCATAAGCTTCCTTAAAGTCTGAATCATCTACATACATGTCCTTAAGATCATCAAAGCCTAACATCCTGACTTTGAACTCCTGCAACAGCAAACATTTCTTGCTCAAAGCATCAGCAACTTTGTTAGAAGTACCAGAAATATGTTTTATCACAAAAGTGAAATTTTGCATGTATTCAACCCATTTAACATGCCTCTGATTCAACTTTTCTGTTGAGTCACAAATTGTAATGCATGGTTATCACTATATAAAACAAATTCTTTTGGAATCAAATAGTGCCTCCATTTCTTCAATGCCTGTATGATGGCATAGAATTCCTTATCGTATGTAGAATATTTCTCTTTTACCTTATTCAGCTTCTCTCTGAAATATGCAATCGGCCTATCTTCCTGGCTCAAGACTGCTCCAATTGCAAATCCTCTTGCATCACATTTCACCTGAAATATTTTCTGAAAATCTGGCAACACCAGAATTGGTTTCTCTGTAATCTTTCGTTTCAACAAATTGAAACTCTTCTTAGCGTCTTCCGTCCAGTGAAAATATTTATGTCTTTTCTTCACTGTATCCATCATTGCTGCACTAATTCCACTGAAATTTCTAATGAATTTCCGATAGAAACTAGCCAAACCATGGAAACTCCTCACCTCGAAAATGTTTCTTGGTGATGGCCAATTCTTAATTACCTCCGCCTTATCTGGATCCATCCTCAGTTTGTTTGCAGATATAACAAACCCCAAATAAATGAGTTATGTCTTCATGAATGAGGACTTCTTCATGTTTATCAACAACTTCTCTTGCTGTAACCTCTTCATCACAATAGCCAAATGCTCCAAATGTTCAGCCTTCGTCTTGCTGAAAACCAATATGTCATCCAAGTACACGATGACAAATTTCCCAATGAACTTCTTCAAGACTTCATTCATCAACCTCATAAAGGTACTCGATGCATTCGTCAAGCCAAATGGCATGACAAGCCATTCATACAAACCTTCGTTTGTCTTGAATGTTCTTTTCCATTCGTCACCTTCTCTCATACGAATCTGGTGATATCCATTCTTCAAATCTATCTTTGAAAAAAAAATTGCTCCACTTAAGAAATCCATCAAATCATCCATTCTGGGCAATGGGAATCTATACCTGATAGTTATCTTGTTTATCTCCCTTGAATCAGTTCACATCCTCCAGCCTCCATCTTTCATCGGACTGAGTACCGTTGGAACAACACACATACTCAAGCTTTCTCTTACCAAGCCTTTGTCAAACAACTCCTGGATCTGTCTTTTAACCTCTTCATTCTGCTGCGGCGTCAACCTGTACACGGCTTTATTTGGCAGACTAGCTCCTAGTATGAGGTCTATATGGTGACTCACGCTCCTCATCGGTGGTAACGAACGAGGTAGTTTGTCCACTACAATATCAATGAACTCTTCCAGCAGTTCCTGAACTTCTCCTGGTAAATCGTCCATTCTTGTGCTAGTCAGAACAATTCTCGGTTTTCTGACCACAAAGAATTGTGGATCCTCCTTCTTCTTAACTTATGTAAGAAGTTCCTTCCCACTCATGAGAAGTACTATGTTGTTTACCTCCGGCTTCACCTCTTTATCTTCAATTGGACACAACATATGGGTTCTCCCATTCTTTTCCAGGGTATATGTATTCTTCCTCCCATCATGAATTACCCTTCTATCATATTGCCATGGTCTACCCAGCAATAAATGACAGACATCCATAGGAATAACATCACATAAAATATTATCATTATATCCTCCTATCTTAATGTCAACTAAGAACTCTTTAGTGACATTTACCTGATGTCCCTTCTGTAGCCATGAAACTTTGTATGGTTCCGAGTGATCAGTTGTCTCCAGCTCTAGATTTTCTACCATCTCAGTTGAAACGATATTATCGGTACTCCCACTGTCCACAATGACCTTGCATGCCCAACCCTTGGTCTTGCAAGCAGTCCTAAAAAGACTGTTCCTCTGTGCTAGATTCTCCATCTCCTTCTCTGGCGCCAAAAGGACTTTTCTCATCACCAACGATCTTCTGCCTTCAGCGTACTCTGCCTCAACATATCACCTCTCTTCCTCGACGATGTGAGCTTCTCCTCCATCCTTCTTCCTATCTGGACAGTTAACTGACTTGTGCCCATTCTTTCCACATGTGAAGCATGTAATTACTACACCTCTTCCTCTTCCTCTATCTCTGGTACGAGGAAACCTATTATTATCAGCATATCCTCCTCTCTGCTCAGTATGTTGTTCTCTTTGCTCAGCATATGGCCTTCTCTGTGAGGTTCCACCTCTTTTTGTCGGAGTCTGAGGTTTCTTCCAGTCATCCTTGGGCTTCTGGTATTTATCTTGGGTGACTGATCTGCCTTTGGACTGACTCCTTCCTTTGCCCCTCTGGCTTTGTTTATGGCTCAGCTTCTCCTCAGCTTTCAGAGCCAATTGGTATGCATCCTCCACGGTTCGGATGGTCTCCAAATTTAGTTCATCCTGAATTTCATACCTCAGGCCATTCATATACCTGGCCACCTTTTCATCATTGCTTTCGCGATGACCTGCCCTGATATTCAACCTGTAAAATTCCTCTGTATACTCTTTCACTGTCATCAACTTCTGTCTTAGGTTCTGCATCCTCCTGAACAGAGAAATTTGATAGTCTCTTGGAATGAATTTCGCCTTCATCTTTGCAATCATCCTGTCCCAGCTCTTAATTTTCTGCTTGCCTTGGCAACGCCTGTCAGCTTGCAGTTCATCCCACCACAATGTTGCATGTCCTTTTAATCTTGTGACGGCATGTCTGACCTTCATATCATCTTCGATATCCTCATAATCGAAATAAGTGTCAAGAGCTCTAATCCAATCTAGAAGCTCTTCTGCATCCAGACTCCCTTCATAAGCTGGAATGTCCATCCTTGTTTTCAAACTCATCTGAGCGATAGCCTTAATTAAATGCTCATTGGTTGCATCTTCTGCTGGGATTTCTTCTTCTTCATGTCCAGCATCACCTTCATCCTCGGATTCACTGATATCTCTTGCATCAATGTTTCGCCTTTGTCTTATCCCCATGTCCTCCATTCTGGCACGAAGATTTCGCATTCCTCTCTCCACGTCTGGATTTTGTACTTGCCTACCTATTTCTCTGGACAATTCCCTTTCCTCCTCTGGATCGGGTGATTGTCTACCTCTTCTTCTTGGCGGCATGGTGAATTCTCCCTTTTTCTATGCTATAGAAAGCAAAGAAACTTTTCTATGCTCTGATACCACTTGACGTGTGTATCAGAGTGCTCTCTTATCTCCTCCTGCCTCTCTTGCCTGAAATATACAGACAAGTAATAAGCTCTATTACCACTTGACACAAACACGCCAACCAGGCACGCTTGCTCTCACCAGGACCTTCTCTTCCTTTGGCCCGAAGAGCTGAAATACTCTTCAAATCCCTTATCGGGACTTTGTCACCCACATAAATTTTCTTTATGATCTCCCTATCAAAATCGGGAAATTGGACCTCGCGCGGTCGCGAGTCCTACACTCACGAGATCGGGTCTCACAAATCCCCGAACCCCGATGAAATATACACCCACGTGTTCCTTTCTTTTATCAGGACTTCTCCCGATCGGAAAATCGGCCCTTATGAGGTCGTAGACAACTTACCTCGCAAATCTCCGATTTTCGATCCTCGATGGCACCTCTTTCCACTCCTTAGCTCCCTCCGGCTAGCTCTTTCCGCATGTGACCTACTGGTCCACAAGACCATGGTCATTTTCCCTATCGGAGTTTCGGAATTCATGCAATTGAAATGCGTAGAACTTACACCCTTGGAATTTCTGATTCTCCGATTTTCGATGCCACCTGTCCTCTGTTCTAGCACCTGGGGCCCACACTCCTGTGGTGATCGGGAAATCGCGTTTCAGAGTTTCGTGATTTCAAATGCGCTAGTTCATAGAACTTCCAAAGTTCTGAACCTCGATACGGATGACACCTATCCTCCACTAGAACACTATGACTGTGGGACCGTCGCGTTTTGGGATTTCGCGACTTCTCCTGTCGTGATTTTCTCGTCACCAAGAATCCTGAAATGCCGAACCCTGATGGCATGTGTGGACTCTCTCCTCCACGTCATCACTTCCTCCCACTCTATCGGGTATCGCGAAATCGTGATTTCTAATGCAACGAGTTCGTTGTATGCGGAAACCCCGAAATGCTGAAATCCGACTCCCTCGGATCCTTGGACACGCGTCCCTCAAATCGAACGGCTCCGATTGTATCGAAAAATCACGGATCGTGATTTCATTATGCAAGAGTTTCAGAACTTCGGAAACCCCGATATCCCAAACTCTGAACTATCCGGGATCTCTCGCCATGTGTCCTTGTCGAGATCAACGGCTTTGATTCTATCGGGAAATCGCAGATCGCGATTTCAATATGCTTGAGTCTCTTGTCTCTGGAAAACCCTATATTCTGAATGCCGACTCGTCAGGATCTCCTGCCACGCATCCTCGCCGATGGATGGTTCAAACCTCCCGTCGAGAAATTGTGGATCGCGATTCCAGCCTGCGAGAGTTCTATGTCTTCAGAAACCTCGAAATGTCGAAACCCGACTCGCTCCAGATTGCTGACACGTGTCCCGTCTGGGATCTACAACTATGATCCTTTTTCGGGATTTTAGAAACCACGAGGTCCCGATTCTCTACCTTAACAAAATCCCGATAACCTTGATATCCCGATGACTCCTCCGGGACTCCTCGTCTGCTCACTGGGACTTAAACCCTGGACAACTTCCTGAGATCTGACGGCTGACGGGATTTCACTGTTTTCCTCTACAAATCTTGACCGTCGATTTTTCTCTTCTCCTTTCTTAAGGAATTCATGGCATGGAAAACCTCCTGTGCAGTCTTCGATAATGATATCATGAAGGTGCTATACCTCCTGAGCTTTCCCACTCTGATTCTTCAGAGGAACTTGCGCGCACTCCTTGCACTCGGCACGCAGCAACTTCCCAAGTGTTGAATCCTTCCAACTCTGCGCACTTCCTGCAACAGCAGTCTTAGATATCCTTTGCTCAGGTTTTCAAATAAGACTTTTCTTTGCCTGCGCACTCCTTGCACAGCTTTAACAACCCACTTTCACTTCTGAGAGCTTTGAGAACAAGAGTTTAAGTCCTCGAGCCTTCTGTCAACGCACTCCTTGCGGAAAACTTCAACTGCACTCCTTGCAAGAATCCTTGCTCAAAAGGAGAAACAATCATAACTCACTTCACCTTCTCTCAGACTTCTATCTTAACGCATGAAATCATACGCACAGCATAACAACAATGCCTAACAGGAAGAAACATTAGAGCATTCAACACACATACACAGAGAATAACACAACATCCATGAATCTGAATCAACTTCTTCTATTAATTCAATATCTATACATGGTTGTTCTTCTACAGCTCTTTGCTATTCTCCTATGCCCTAGATTCTTCTAACTCCTGTTGCTTCTTCTTACAATGATACAAATGAGGGTGTCTATATCCAGTTTCCCTCCTACACTCTAAAAACTGTCAAATCTAAGAATTCAATTCTATCTACCTGCAACTACTACTATAAATGCCTCTGTCTATCTCAGACGAGAGCGTATGACTCAAGGTCTAATTACATTCTTACCAAGGCGCCTAAAATAAATGATCTCATTTATATTCATCGCATCAGCTTCAAGGGAAAATTTTTAAAATTCAGAAACTTGTGTTGGACGTCTTCCAGCTATCTTTTGCTTCCATGTTGTTTTTGCTTGTCATGAGGGATGCTCCTGCATCACTGTGAGACCAATCCTTTTTGTTTTCCTTCACTGTTTTTGTGAGAATGGCTTCTATTACTTTGTTTGTGCTTTCCACCTGTCCATTGTCTTGGGGGTGGTATGGTGTTCTCATTCTATGATGAATATGATATTTTTGAAGGGTGGCTTTAAAACCATGAGAAGTGAAAGGAGGTCCTCCATCCATGACTAATTCTCTAGGCACTCCAAATCTAATAAAGATATCTTCAAATAAAAAATCTAGAACCGCTTCTTTTGTAGCTTTATGGAGTGCTTTAGCCTCCACCCATTTTGTCATATAATCTATGCAGACCACTATATAAAATTTTTGATTGGATGGAGGGTTAATGGGTCCTACAAAGTCGAAGGCCCATATTTCAAATGGTTCGAGTACTACCTGGGGATTTAATGGCATTTCATCTCTATGATTAGGTTGACCCATTCTTTGACAGCTATCACAGGCCCGAACATATTTTTTTGCATCTTTAAAAAGTGAGGGCCAATAATAACCCATCCTGAGAATTTTATGTGTTGTTCTCTTATCAGCAAAATTCCCTCCACAAGGGCCATCATGACAAGATTTTAGTAAATCATAAACCTCATCTTCTCTAATGCATCTTCGGATTTCTTGATCAATTTCTGTGTGGAAAATACACTCACTTATCTAGCTATACCGAGCACTTTGTTGAATGATTATTCTTTTCTCTTGGTGGGATAGGTGTGGTGGTAACTTCCCTGCAACCAAGTAGTTAGCGATGTCTGCATACCATGGTGAGTGTGCAGATACTGCAAATAGATATTCATCAAGAAATGAATCATCTACTAGAGTATTATCATCAGGTGTTAACCGAGAAAGGAAATCAACAACTACATTTTCTTTTCCTGGCGTATCTACAATTGTAATATCAAATTCTTGTAATAATAGTAACCATCTGGTGACTCGAGCATTTGTAACAGGTTTGTTCATTAAATATTTGATAGCTGAGTGATCAGTATGGACAAAAGTAGAGTAGTCAGTGATGTAATGTTGAAATTTATTAATAGCATAGATAATTGCTAAGAATTCCTTTTCGGTAACTGTATAGTTAAGTTCAGCAAGAGTCATATTCTTGTTAATGAAGTAAATAGCATAAGGGCGATGATTTTCTTCTTGTCCCAAGACAGCTCCTATTGCAGTATCTGAAGCATCGGAGGATATATGAAAGGGAAGTGTCCAATCAGGTCCTCTTAGAATAGGAGTTGTAGATAACTGATTTTTGAGTGTATCAAATGCTTCCTGACAAAGATTAGTCCACTTGAATTCAACATTTTTCATAAGTAACAGAAACATAGGAGAAGCTATTTTTGAAAAAAATTTGACAAATCTTCTATAGTATCCAGCATGTCCTAGGAAACTTCTCACATCTATTTGGGTTTTGGGAATAGGAAGGTCTTTAATGACTTGTATCTTGGATGGATCCACCTGAATTCCTTGAGATGAAATAAAATGTCCAAGTACTACTCCTTCACTCATCATCATATGACATTTTTCTGTGCTTAAGGAGAGGTCGGCTTGTATACATCGTTTAAGTACTTTCTCAAGGTTTTGCAATGCTTCCTCAAAAGAGACACCATAAGGGGTAAAATCATCCATAAAAATTTCCATATAGTCATTAATCATATAAGAAAAGATTCCTATAACTGCTCTTTGAAAGGTTGTTGGTGCATTACATAGTCCAAATCGGAGGACTCTATAAGAAAAAGTTCCCCATGGGCTAGTAAAAGTGGTCTTATCTTGGTCTTGGGGTGCAATTTTGATCTGATTATACCCACTGAAACCATCTAAGAAGAAGAAGAATTTCTTCCCTGAAAAACTATCTAACACCTGATCAATGAATGGTAATGGAAAGTGATCTTTTTGAGTGGCTTTATTTAAGGCTCTATAATCTACACACACTTTCCATTTCCCATTTTTCTTAGGAACTATTACCAATGGGGAAACCCATTCACTGTCCGATATAGGATATATAAACCCTGCATTAAGAAATTTTTGAAGTTCCTCCTTAAGAATTTCTCTTAAATTAGGGTTCATTCATCATTGAGATTGGCAGATCGATCGATAATCTTCCTTGATATAGATACGATGAGTACATAATTCGGGAGAGATTCCCTTCATATCTATATAGTCCCATGTGAATGCCAAGAAGTAACTTCATTAATTGTTGTGTTTCAACAACTGTCAGGTTGGGGTTTATGTTCAGTGTTTTGTTAGGTTCAATTTCTACTGGTATACTTTTAGAAGAGATGGTGGTTGATGTTTGAGGTGGGTCTTTAGAGTTAAGGTTTTCCTGGGTATCTAACTCCAAAAGTGCAGCTAGTTGGTTATGTGTTTCTGGAGTCATAGAGGAGGGTTCACAAATTAAATTATTAATTACTTCATCCTCAGTGGCATCTTTAAGGCTTAAGGCTTGTCCGATAGTCAAGATAGGTTGAGTAGTTTGATCATCAAAGTCCACCCATAAGGAATTTTCACTATTAATCAAGGGTGTAGCATGAGGGTAGAGGGTAAGCTGTTTAGTCTCATATCCGTTGGAAATTGTCATTGAACCAGATCTATAGCTGATAAAGGCATCTGTTGTGGCTAGCCAAGGCCTGCCCAAAATTAGAGGGTGACCCCCCAACTTTGTTTTAGGTTGTAATACCGCAAAGTCAGCTGGATAATTCCAGGATTCAACTGAGATGATTAGGTGTTCAATGACTCCTTTTGGTTTGATTGTAGAACGGTCAACTAATTCTAGAATGGTTGGGGTATCTTTGATTTCATTCTTCAGTTGTAACAGTTGTGAAGTTTCAAGAGTCATAATATTGATAGCAACGCCTAAGTCTACCAGAACTCGAGTAATTATTGTTTTTCCAATTTGCACTGTGACGATAGGATGGTCGGGATCACCATATTTAACTAGAGGAACTTTAACTGACATTAGCACGGACAAATCACCCATGACATGAACTGTGAGGGGATCTTTAGTTTTCCTACTGGGTTTCTTAACACAAATGTCTCGCATAGTTCTGGCATAAATTGGTACATCTCTTAGTGCTTGTAATAGTGGAATTTTGACATAGAGATTTTGTAATTCCCC